>PVJC01001691.1:0-89405 GCA_004026665.1 Murina feae | reverse complement strand
TTCGTGCTGAGACAGTTCGGAAACAGTGGCTGGGCCGAGTCACACCACAGAGAAGATCCTGCCGGGAAAGCCAGGCAAACATTCGCAGTGACTCTGTAAACCCTGAGAACAGTGCACCGCGGGCTCAGACACTGCCGTCACTCACTCACTCCCAAGTGGTGCTGTCTGTGAGCCCGGCCCTGCGCTGCACAGTGGGGACACAGTGGGGATGAGACCGACGCGCCCTCACCCCGCGCCCTGCCTTTCTGCTCCGACGAAGCCTGTGGAAGGCTTTCCTCTGCTCCCGGCCCACACCCAGCCGGCGCTGCCCCAGCCCAGCTGCACACGCTCACAGGTCTGCCAAGAGCTGCTTCCATCCGAAGGCGGTAACTCTCCGGTGATTGGGTGGTGGGTATGAGAAGTAACCCAAAGGCCTGTTCAGAAAATGAGATCAAAGTTGGCAGCCTCCAAAATAAAAAAAAATTAAAAAAGAAAGAACGAACAGTTGGCAGCCTCCTGGCCCCTGGCCCTCCCCAGATGGATCCTTTAGTTCAGGCCACACTGCAGCCAGCGCCCCTGCTTCTTCTCTTTCTTTGCTGTGTTTCTCATCTGCCTGCCATCCAGCTCTCCTCTTTCAGAAGCTTCCTCTGCCAGGGCCTGCCCATCTCGGCGCCCACCCCGATGAACCCAGGTGCCGCCTTCCTAGGGCAGTTCACTGCATCATCAGGGGAACCCCTCAGCCCAGCACAGACGCCCCTGCAAGGTCTCTTCTGTGGCTGCGAGGCTCCGAATGGAGGGTGCGCAGATGTCCCCCCTTAACCGCAGTCCTGTCAACCTCCCCGACCACATCAGCCCTGCCTGACTCCTTTCCTGGCTCCTGCTGCTGACTACCCTTGGCGGTTCACAAGCTCAGCCTGATCACGTGCAGCGGGAGACCTGGCAACGCCGTGGTGAATGAACATTTTAAAGGCACAAACAGAAATGATGGCTCCAAACTGAAAATACCCTCGAAGCCACAAACTCTGTTACCTTCAAAGAAGCCTGAGCCAGACCTCTGAGGTTTGTTGTTTTTTAATGCACCAAGGAGCTCAGTGAGTGAATGAATGAAATCAGTTTCTCTTTTTTTTTTTGAAACTTTTTTTTATTGATTTCAAAGAGGAAGGGAGGTGGAAACATCAATGATGAGAGAGAATCATTGATTAGCTGCCTCCTGCACACTCCCTACTGGGGGGAGGAGGGGGAGATCGAGCCCACAACCCAGGCATGTGCCCTTGGCTGGAATTGAATCTGGGACCTTTTAGTCCACAGGCCGATGCTCTCTATCCGCTGAGCCAAACCGGCCTGGGCAGAAGTCGGCTCCTTTAGATAATGTCTCCCTCAGGAAATGGGGCCTCGAGAAAAAGGCATCCCAACCATTACCAAATTCCATTCTGTCTCAAGTTAGCCTTACAGACCAGTGAGGACTGTAAGATGCCCCTAGCACCAAAGCTCTGAGCTCTGCGATTCCCCTGAATCGCCTTTTAGAGCACCCCACATTCTGAGTAGAAAATGCCGGCTTCCCCGCTGTGCTGTCAGGCCTGGTTCCCTCTTTCTCCTTCCCCTGAAAGGGCCTCTGGTCTTTCCCAGCTGCAGAGTAGCAGGGAACACAGCTCCCCCAGAGCTGAGGGGCCGCCAGAGGGAAGGCGGCCCCGCCCCAGTCGGCTGGCCTCCCGTTCTGCAGGGGACACTCCTCTCTCCCAACAGTCAGGGAACTTGTGGAACTTCTAAACAGCACATCCCCGGCCCGCCCAGGCCCCACAACATCCTGTGCCCCAGTTACAAGCTTTTAGTGGCAACTAGCACATTTGGCAAACCTTCCCACATGTGAGCCAAGCCAGGCCCTTTTCCCCAGGACCCAGCTGACAAAGGGATACTAGGTTGGGACAAAAATGGGGTCCAGCCAGACAAGCCCCAAGCCTTGGTCCTCTGGGCCAAGTCTGGAGAGGTCCAGAGGGACATGTCCTCGGCTGGCCTCCACCACAGGCAGGCTGGTCCGAGGTCTCAGGATGCATCAGTAATTCCAGGCGGGGCTCCATCCCCAGCCCACACTCAGCCAGGACCTGGTCAGGGACTTTCCAAGTGTCCCAGAAACCTGATGCTCTTTTCATGCAGGCTCCTCTGGGGTCTGGGGGAGGGCGATGGAGGAGAGGGGCAGCCAGACCCTCTCTGGGTTCCTGCTGTGTCTGGAAGGTCCAAAAAGCATCTCTCTCCAGCAGAGACAGCACCAGGTCTCTGCTTTGAGACAATTTTAAAGAGAATGGTGTTTTGAAAGCTCCAGACATGTTCTGGGCCTGGCTTTGGTTCTAGCTTCACCTTTATCTCTCAAATCGCAGTATTCTTCCGTGACTATGGAAATCCTGGAGGCAGAGAGCCCAGCCAAGGGAACCACAGCTTCCTCAGTTTCCCAGGCTGTGGCCTGTCTAGATTTTGCTGGAAAGCCTCCATGAAAAGGCCTTCAAGCTGGTCCTCCCTTCAGGCTGTCTAACTGGAATGCCTGCCACCTAATATTCAGGACAATGACTTGAGCCCCAGCCCACCAGTTGTGGGCACCTCATCATTGGGTCCCCCTAAACTCACAGTTCCTCTGGCTTCCTGCCCCTACTACCAGCTGTGCCTAGGACTCCCAGAGGGTTCACGCTTCCCCTGTGACCTGTAGCTCTAACTTCCTGTTTTCCTTCTCCCCTCCATCTGCATCCCGCCTCCCATAGCTGAAGTCCTCTCGGTTCCTGCGTCCCCCTCCAACGCATGTAAGGCAAACAGGCACAGCAGCAGATTTTACTCACAGTTTGGGGTCATGGAGGGGAATCACAGTAATTGCATTAGAATCTACTCATAGCCTTGGCTGGTTTGGCTCAGTGGATAGAGCATCGGCCTGTGGACTAAAGCGTCCCAGGTTTGATTCTGGTCAAGGACACATGCCTGGGTTGTGGGCTTGATCCCCAGTAGGGGATGTGCAGGAGGCAGCCAATCAATGATTCTCATCATTGATGTTTCTGTCTCTCTCTCTCCCTCTCTCTTCTTCTCTACAATCATTAAAAAAATATATTTTTTAAAAATAGAAGAGTCTGCTCATAGACATAACTCTCTGAAAACTCAATCAACCACTCCCCACCTCAGAAAATTTCCAACTATTCCCTAAGTCATAACTTCTGCTTTCTTCTCCAGCCTCTCTCCTATCTAGATCCCTCCATGCAAACCCCAAGTTCCCATGGATTTCTCCTGCAGAACCATCTGTCTTGCCCTCAGCAAGCCCAGAGAATCTCACTGTTCTCACCAGAGTGGCTTGCCCATTGGGGTTCATCTCAGCCTCATCCTTCAGACAGAGGCATTCACCTCCAGGGAGATGTACCCGGCCCCCAGAATGATACAGCTCAGTTTTGTTTTCAAGGTAACATTTTCTCCCTGGCCACCAAAACCCCCTCCCCCCATCCCCTCACATCTGGTCTCCCTGATGTCCACCCCAAGAAGTCCACCCCAAATCATTTCTGTTCTCACGTGGCTTGTTTTTTGTTTTGCTTTTAGTCCTCTAGGGTCATGGGGCACCGCTAACCCGTATCCTTGTTGTAGAAAATGATCCAAATAGGCCCTGGCCAGGTGGCTCAGTTGGTTAGAGTGTCGTCCCTATTCACCAAGGTGTGGGTTTGATCCCTGGTCAGGGCACATACAAGAATCAACCAATGAGTGTATAAATAAGTGGCACAACAAGTCAATATTTCTCTTTCTCTCTCTCTAAAATCAATCAATAATTTTTTTAAAGGAAATGATTCATCCCTAACCGGTTTAGCTCAGTGGCTAGAGTGTCGGTCTGCAGACTAAAGAGTCCCAGGCTCGATTCTGGTCAAGGGCATGTACCTGGGTTGCAGGCACAATCCCAGTAGGGGGTGTGCAAGAGGCAGCTGATCGATGTTTCTCTCTCATCAATGTTTCTAACTCTCTGGCCCTCTCCCTTCCTCTCTGTAAAAAATCAATAAAATATTTTTTAAAATAAAATAAAATAAAGGAAATGATCCAACCAAAAAATAAGTCAGCATAAGACCGACACCAAAGGACAAATGCTGTATGATTCCACTTGCATGTGAACACACACTGAAGTACCTAGTAGTCAAATTCCTCAAGACAGAAAGCAGAATGGTGGTTGCCAGGGGCTGGGGAGAGGAGAGAATGGGAGTTGGTGTTCAGTGGGTAGGGAGTTTCCATTTGTGAAGATGAAAATATTTTTTATTTTATTTTTTAAATTTTAAATGTTTTTTTCTTTATTTCAGAGAGAGGAAGGGAGAGGGAGAGAAAGATAGAAACATCAATGGTGAGAGAATCATTGATCAGCTTGCACTCCCCCTACTGGGATAGAGCCCATAACCCAGGCATGTGCCCTGAACAGGAATGAAACTGTAACCTCCTGGTTCATACATCGATGCTCAACCACTGAGCCACCCTGGCTGGGTGAAAACGTTTTTAAAGATGGATGGTGGTGATGGTTGCACAACAGTGGGACTACACTTAATGCCACTGAACTGTACACTGAGTGGCCAGATTATTATGACCACCTGACATTTGTAGGCAAATTAGCTATAATGTTGCGCTGAAGTTGTTAGAGGGCCAGATCATTATAAATGTCTGAATAGCACAACATACCTAGGTATCGTTGCTGATCAAGTTCATCCTGCCATGTTGATGGTGTATCCCAATGGAGATGGCTTCTTCCAACAAGACAATGCGCCATGCCACAGTGCTTGTATTGTGCAGGAGTGGTCTCAAGAACATGAGGGAGACTTTACCTTGCTTAGGTGGCCCCCTCAATCATCAGATCTCAATTCAATTGAGCATTTCTGGGACACAGTTCAAAGAGCCATCAGGCAGCTGGTTCCACAACCATCAAATCTCACAGAACTGGACAGTGCTATGCATCAGGCATGGTGTCAGATTCCTCGCATCACCTTTCAACATCTCGTGGAGTCAATGCCAAGAAGAATCGCCGCCGCAGTATTAAAGGCAAAAGGTGGCCCAACGAAGAACTAATGGGGTGGTCATAGTAATCTGGCCACTCAATATACACTTAAAAGTGGTTAAAACTGTCGGTTTTATGTTATGTATATTTTACCACAATAAAGAAGTAATGTGAGCGACATTCACTCTGGCCCCCAGAAACACTTGCAGTTAACTCAGCAAATGGGGGTTTTTCCTCTGCCATCTTGGGTCACAGAAGCTCTGTGTGCCCCGTCCCACGGTTCCCTGCTCCCAGACTCCCCATCAGGCCTCACCCAGAATACGGGGCCCTATGCTCCCTTCCAAAGTGAAAACACCACAGAGGAGTGGCCACCAGAGCAGCAGCCTTCAGTTGATCGCTAACTAACTGCACTCCCAGGCGGCGAGTTGAATCAATCGCAACGCCCTTCTAAAGAAATCAGAGGAGACAACAGCAGCCCTGAGGGAGATGATGGACGTGAACACGGGGTGTGTGCAAGCTGGTCTCACCACCTTCTACTGCACTTGGTCAAATAAAAACATCTGGAACATAAGACGGAAGTTGCTTCCTGAAAATGAGGAGGTAGACAGCAAGTAATTCAGTAAATACACCAAAAACTAATGCTTTGGTCTTCAGTCACCATCCTCATCCAAGGTGGGATGTAACGGTTCTGCACAGTCTGTCCCTACCCTGAGACCCCATTTTGTTGAGATACTGATTTTCTCCACGATTAGGTTTGATTCAGAGCCAGGTTCCAGCTTTGCCCACAGGCGTTGCCTCAGCGAGGCATGGAATGGGGTTCTGAGCAGGAGCTAATTGGAGAGGGAGTGTGGGAGAAGCATACATACGAGTTGTATCCCCTGAATACATAGTCAAAAATGGCTCCTTCCAGCCCAGCCCATATGGCTCAGGGGTTGAGCATCGACCCAGGAACCAAGAGGTCACCGGTTCAATTCCCAGTCAGGGCACATGCCAGGGTTTCAGGCTCATCCCCAGTGGAGAGTATGTAGGAGGCAGCTGATTGATGATGCTCCTCTCATCAGTTTCTGTCTGTCCCTCTCCCTTCCTCTCTCTCTAAAAGTCAATAAAAACATATTAAAAATAAAAAATGGCTCCTTCTAATAATGTTCAAAGTGCTCTAATATGTTGACACGGCTGTCGAAAGACTGCTGGAATGGTGCCGGCACCAAGAGGGTGGCCACCGGAAGGACCACAAACCCCGTGGAGAAGGCGGCCCAAAGCGGCTGCAGTTGGCTGAGTTGGCTGCCCCTCGGTCTGAGCGCCGGCTGGTCTCACTGCTGTCAGAACCACCGGCCCTGGCTCTGCTTCCGCAGGACCAAGAAGGGCGTCTCTTTCCCTCAGGCCTAAGAAGGAAGCTTAGGTCACCACAGCCCTTCGCCTTCCTCCCTCTTGCCACTCCTCCATCGCCAGGACCCTGCCTGGTGCTTCTCTCAGCCTTCCTTTCCCTTAGAGAAGTGAGTTGTCAATGGCCACTCCCCACCTCCACGCAGCACCCCAAAGAGAGAGAGAGAGAGAGGTCCAGGACTCCAAGGCTCCGGCCTCAGCCACAACTCGAGACTGCCTCACAGGGACCAGCTCGGCCCAGATGGAAATCATCTGGCGAAGGCTGCACGCTGATTTCACCCATAATTACGTTATGCTCACCCACACCCATTCCCACATCGCCTCCTCCGGCGTCCCCTTCCCACTCACACGGGCGGTGCCAAGAAGTGAAAATGGAGGCAGCCCCGAAGGCACCCTGACAGGCGTTCTGGGGACACAACCGGAGCCCAAGGCTGGGCCTGCGAACAACTCCAGGCCCCTGACCCAGTCCGGCCCAGCCTCCCGCACAGCCGCTGCGCCTCAGCTGCAGAATCTGGAACATCAAAGGGCGGAATCTCTCCTCAAAGCACAGGAAGGGGTAGCCGAGGTTTCCGAGAAGAGAAGCCGGGTCCCTTGGAGTGGCCTGTTCCCTCCCCTCCCCGGGGCCTGGCCTCCGGTGGCTGGGGGGGAGGCGGGAAAGGGGGCTGTCCTTGCTGTGGGCCCCACAGCCTCACCCACACCAGCCAGAGGGGTCTGCGAGTCATCACACCCAAGGCCCAAAGACCCAGGATTGGGAGGCTTTGAGAATGTCACCACGAGTTCCAAAGTGTCCTTCTCTTCCATTTTGTGGGCTTTTAACTTTTCTTAATTCTCCAGGCGGGGCAGACCAAGGGGACTTTGATCCCAGGGGCACGGGGTGGAATGAAGTGTTACTGCCAGCGGGGCCTCATCCGGCCTGCTCTCCACCCTTCCTCGCCAGGCGGTCAGGGCCGGCCTGCTAGGCTCACCTGACTGCACCTTCCCGGGAGGGAGCCGCGGGGGGAGGTGAGGCTTGGGGAGCAGAGCAGTCACTCAGACTGGGAAGGGGAGGGAACTCTAGACACCCCCCCACACCCCCACTCCTGAAAGCCGGAGCGGTTCCTCACGAGAAACCACGAAGCACAAACAGCCGGACACTAGCGCAGCCTGGAACGTCTGAGCCACCACCTCCTCCCCCAGCTGCCCTCTCCACGGCTCCGCGGGGCAGGACGGGGCGGGGTGGGGTGGGGCGGGGTGGGGTGGGGGAGAGCACTGCCCCCCCAGGAGGCCCTCACCCGCCTGGCCCTTCCCGCCCCCCTCGCTCCTCTCCAGCCTGTGCGCTCACAAAGGCGCCCTCTGTCTCAGCCTCCCCAGCACAGGCCTCCCCCTCGGCCGCCCACCCTCTCCCCACTCCCCCCCACACACAGGCACTTCCTACAGGAGCAGCTTCCAGGCCGAGTTCCTGGCGGGTCCTGTCCCCCCACAGCAAGCTGGAACAAAGGCCGCGCAGGACTGAGGGCGCCGCTGCCTGTCGGGGCGCAGGGAGCGTAATTACAGGGCAGAGCGCCGCAGCCACACCTGGCTGTGCAGGCAGCAGCCTCTCTTCCCGTCGAGCTGGGGGAGCTGAGAGACAGGGAGGCGACAAACCACAATTTGAATCATTTGGAGAGAAGCTATAAATATAATAATGAGTCATTTGTAAAATATAATTTCATCCAAAAGCCCGGAAAAAAAATGGGAAAGAAGTTCTTATGCTATTTCAGGCCAAATTGTTCAAGGATGTTCTGCCAGAACCCGGGGAGGGACCCCGCTGCCCACCCAGAGCAAGGCTGGGCCTCACGGGCGGCCCTCCCCAGCCCTCTCCCTGGCGGAATGCGGCCCGGACACCCCTTGCCCAGGCCCCTCATCATAGCCTGGGACTGGAATGCTCGCAATTCAGTTCTCCCTCGGAGGCTGATAAGAATCGCGGACACGCAGCCTTGCAGCCAGGCTGAGCAGCTGAGAACAGTTTAGGGCAGGCCCGCTGTTGTTCTTGGCAACTCTCTCCAGCCTGGGGGCCCTGCAGCCCTTCATGCTCGGGGTGGCTTTTCCAGTGTGGCTGCAAGGTCTCTTCTGGCCTCAGCTCCAGCCTGGGCCCCCCGCTGCTCTGGGGGGAGGGAGGCGCCAGTGCTGAGCTCCGTCTGGGGAGTGGGCTGCAGTCAATCAGCAGGACCAGCTCACCACTGTTGTCCAGGGTAGTTGGGAAGAGCTGAAGCTCTGAAACTAGACTTCTTGTAGGTTCTGTTACCACTGGGCCCCTACTATCTGTGTGACCTTAGGTAAGGGACTTAACCTCTCTGTGCTCAGTTACATCATATTAGATGGGTTTAATAATAGTCCCTTACTCAAAGATGTTGAGAAGATGAAGTGAATTAACATATAAAACACTTAGAATAGGGCCTGGCATCATCGGTACTCAATAATGTAATCTAATAAAAGAGTAATATGCAAATTGACCCTCACTCTGTTACACCTAAGCCACGCCCACCAGCCAAGCCATGCCCACCTGCCAATCAGAGTGGCTGTATGCAAATTAACCCAGCCAAGATGGCGGCCAGCAGCCATGGAGCTAGAGCAAACAGGAGGCTTCCATTGCACCAGTGATGGAGGAAACTGCCTGCCTAGGCCAGCTGGGCCTCTGCTCAAGGCAACAAAGTTTCAATTATAGAAGCCATGGAACTGAAGCAAACAGGAGGCTTTGTTGCCTGCCTAGGCCTTGTCTCAAGGCAACAAAGTTTCAATTATAGAAGATAAATAAACCCCAGAAACCTGATTCCAGCCAGCCTCACTGGGATGTTGGATCAATGGGAGCTGTGGCCAGCCTGCAAACGGCCCTCAGCCCCTCACCCAGGCTGGCCAGGCACCCCAGTAGGGACCTGAACCCTGAAGGGACTATGGGCAGCCTGCAAACAGCCATCAGCCCCTCAACCAGGCTGGCCAGGCACACCAGCAGGTGGACATCCTCCAAGGGGTCCCAGACTTGGAGAGGGTACAGGCCAGACTGAGGGATTCCCCCTCCCCCCGAGTGCGCAAATTTTTGTGCACCAGGCCCCTAGTCCTATATAATAGAAGGCTAATATGCAAATTGTCCTCTCCACTGGGAGTTCCACCAGGGGAGGGGCCAGTTGGCCAACTCGCTGAGGCCCCTCCCCCAGGCCGACCCCACCCCTATTTGCCCCCCTCTACCCTGATCCTACCTGTGCATGAATTCATGCACCGGGCCTCCAGTGTTAGCTAATAAAATCCTTGTTATTGTTTCTCACTGGGCACTTGATGCAGCAAGGAACCACAGGACACAGGTGCAATAGCACACATGACTGACCCTGAGTGATCAGGGATAAATGCCCCGGTGCCCTGGCTTGTCCTTCAGCCATTTAATCACCTCAACTTGCCTGTTGACCCGAGCAAGCCCCTTCGCCTCTGTGGCCTGAGCGTCCCCTTTCTCCCTCTCCCAGGCACCTTGTCTCTGAATTGAGCACAAGGGGAGGAGGGCAGCATCCTTCCTAATGTTTAGAGACCAAAAGTCAATTGATACTTTGAAGCCACTGAGTGTATACTGAGCTTGAACTTCAGCCTTCCTGCTCTCTTCCCTCTTCTCCACTTCTCTTCTCTCTCTCCTTCCCTCTTTTCTTTCCTCTGCTCCATGCTAAGTCCTGGCCTTCCACCCACAGGCGGAGCTGGGAGGGTGGGATGAGATTAAAGTGCTCAAAGCCTCTGTCTCTCGCAAGCTGCCAGGTCATGGCCCCAGTTGCTGAGGGTGGCCCTGAAGCCCTCGATGAGACCCTGCTTCCAATGAGGCCCCCACCCCCACCCAGGGGGCCAGTCAACAAAAATAGTCTCCAAGTCAATATTCTACATTTTCCTTTCTCAGAAACCAGAGCACTACAGCCAGCCTAGCCTGGAAGAAAAGGCAAGCCGAGGTCTTGCTCCTATAACTGCCAAACCTCACGGTGGCCCACCTTTTTTCTTGCTGGTCCGCAGTCTTCGTCCTCTTGCCCTGGGCCACTTTTTTCTGTCCAATAATTCTTTACCTGTCGGTGTTCACATTTCCCTGAATGTCTTATCATCTTATTTCCTTTTCAGTGATTTGAACTAGGAATCTAAACAAGATCCATACTTACATTGTGATTGGTTGGTTGGTTGGTTGATTGATGTGTCTCTTAAGTCTCTTGTAGTCCCCCTCCATGTAAATGCCTGCCTCTCTCTCTCTCTCTCTCTCTCTCTCTCTCTCTCTCTCTCTCTCTCCTTGCAATTTGTTTTTGTTGTGTGTGTGTTGTTGTTTTTTAAGAAAAAAATCTGGTTCTTTATCCTACAGAATTTCCTATCTGGATTTTTTTTTTAAGTAAAACACAGTGGTTTTATTTAACACATTTCTTTATCCCCTGTGTACCTTGTAAATTGATAATTAGATCTCATAGTCAGATTCTGGTTTCATTATTATTATCTCTTTTTGTTTCTGTTTTTTACACAGGTGGTGAAATGTGCCTCTGTCAATACATATAATATTTGGTTGTCTCTCTTTTTGTCATATTGTCAGCTATTGTTCAGCATTGCCTAGATCCATTCATTCATTATGGGTTTCAAAACTGTGATGTATTAATTATATTATTATAGATCATGGAACACCTCCTTCCCAGTTCTCTTAATTGCCTTGTATAGATCCAGACTTCTATCTGGTATAATGTTCCTTCTGCTTGAAGGACTTTTGTCAACATTTCTTATAGTGCAGGTCTGCTGCTGAGGAATTTTTTCACATCTTTTGAAGTGTTTTTATTGATTGTAGAGAGAGAGCAAGGGAGAGGAAGAGAGATAGAAACATCAATGAGAGAAAAACATCAACATCAATCTGCTGTCTCCTGCACACCCCCCACTGGGATTGAGCCCACACCCGGGCACCTGACCAGGGTCAAACCCAGTGTCCTCTTGGTGCATAAGTTGGTGCTTGACAATGAGCCACAGCAGCCAGGATGAATTCTTTCACATTTTGTCTGAAGAAGTTTTCATTTCACCTTAGTTTTTGAATGATACTTTTGTTGGGTATAGAATTCTAGACTGACAATTTTTCTTTCAGTATTATAAAGATGTTGCTCCATTGACTTCTGGCTTTCATTGTGATAAAAAAAATTTACTGTCATTTTTATCTTTGTTTCTTTGTACATAAAATGTCTTTTTTCTCTGGGTGCTTTTAAGATATTTTATATAGCACTGGATTTAAGCAATTTTATTAAAAAATGCTTTGGTGTAGTGCAGTTTCTTGTGTTAGGGGCTCACTGAGCATTTTAGATCTGTGGACTTATAGTTTTTTATCAAACTTGGAATATATTTGACCATTATTTCTTCAAATGTATTCTTTGTCCTTCCCCTTTTTCTGGGACTCCAAATATACATATATTAGGCCTGCAGAAGTTTTCTCACAGATCACTGATGCTCTATTCTTTTTTTCTTTCCTATCTTTCCCCCCGTGTTTCGTGTGTGTGTGTGTGTGTGTATTTAAATTTATTTATTAAATTAATACCATTCAGGGATTAATTCTGGCAGAAAAGAAAGAAGACTCAGATTACCTACATAAATTTATTAACAAATCTTAGCATTAGATTTGTATTGATAAATCTGTCAAGTCAGGTTACATATATTCATTTTCTACCTTTTTCTAGATTCAAAAGGGCAATATAAGAAGTGGAATCCTAAGAATGGCCTCCCTGAGCTCCAGTCTATGGAATGAAACCATGACATCTCTTTATCAGTACCTTGGTTTTCAAGTTCAAAAAATGTACCCTTTCCATGATAACTGGAACACTGCCTGCTTTGTCCTCCTGCCTTTATTTATATTTTCAGTGGTGTCGTTAGTGCTGCTGGCTTTCCTTTATGAAGTGCTTGCCTGCTGCTGAGTTTTGTTTAGAGCAAGATGAACCTCCATGTTCTAGCTTTGCTTTCTTCTTCGATGGTGATAATGTTGACGCCTCAGAAGATACTGAACATTTTTCTACTACAGGAGTGGAAAGAGCTCATTTTTCAAAAAGCTCCCCTTCTCTCAAAAGGCTTGGATTCATCATGTTTATGCCAGTGGTTGGTCCCTATGCGGTCTCCACGTTCGGTCCTCAGGTATCAGGGTTCTCTCCTGTGCGTCTTCTGTGGATTATTCAGGGGGTTTTCTGTATTTTAGTTGTAATTACAGTTTGTTCTTGGGAGCATGTTCATGCAGCATCCACTTACTCCGCAGCCACTTTTAATCTTCCTGTGTTTCATTTTGGATAGTCTCTATGACTGTATGTTTTCTTTTTCAGTGTCTGAGCTGATGTTAATCACATTCAGTGCTCTTTTAAAATACTTTGCATTATATTTTTCATCTCTATAAGTTAGACTTGGATCTTTTTTTATATCTTCCATGCCTATACTTAACATGCTCATTCTTTCTTTTACTTTCTTGAACATATAACTGTTTTAATGTCTTTGTCTATTAATGTCCTTGTTCTAACATCTGTGTCATTCTGGGTCTGCTTCCATTGATGGACTGATCAATTTTCCTTGTTATGGGTCATATTTTGCTAATTATTTGCTTACCTGGTGATTTTGGACTGAATGGCAAACAATGTGAACATTATCTTGCTAGGTGCTGGGTATTTTTGTATTTCTATAAATACTCTTGAGCTATGTTCTGGGACACAGTAAAGTTACATGGAGATGGTTTGATTATTCTGAGTCTCACTTTTAAGCTTTGCTAGTTGGGACCAGAATATCAACTACTCAAGAACTAATCCTACTGAGGTAATCCCCTTCTGAGTACTCCATCTGAAACCTTGTGATGTATAAGGTTTGCCATTCTGGCTAATGGGAACGTAAACTATTCTTGGCCTCGTGTGAGCTCCAAGAATTATTTCCTCTGCTTTTGTGTGGTTGTTTCCCTAAGTAGTTTTGTTACAAAATGTTCTGGCGAGTACTCAGCTAAAGACCCAAGGGAACACTCTGCAGATTCCTGGGTATCTTTCTCCCCCACCCTTCTAACCCTACCACCTCCTCTCTCTTCCTTCCTCTCTCCACATCTCACTCCTCTCTGGTACTCTGCCTGGAAAACTCTAGCTGCCATGACCTCCCTGGACTACTTGCTCCATCTCTTCAGCTCAGAGAAACTGTTGGACCCCACCTGGGTTCTTGTTCTTTGTGCTGCGGCCTTGAAACTCGCCAGGCAGCACACTGAGGCCACCACAGGGCTCATTCATTTCCCCTCCCTTGAGGATCACTGTCCTGTGTGTCTGATGACAGAACTATTGCTTCATATACAACTTTTTCATTGCTCCAGATGGGAGGGTAAACTCCATCCCTGTTATTCCATCTTTGCCAGAAACTGAATTTAGCCTGGGTAACTTCTGTTCAACTTTATATATTCCACCCAGGACCCTGCTTCCAGAATTTCCCCCTATACTCCACCATCATCTCCGCCACTCCAAGTTGGACACCCCTCCATAGGGAGCTTATAATAACTATGAGTTTGATTATCATTCCCAAGTCTCTCTTGCAGGGCTTCTACGTTGCTTCCTAGTCTGGGAGCTCATTTCGGGTAGGATTGTGTCTACACATCTTTGGTACACAGTAAGTGCAAAATTAAATCTTTAGGATAATGAATAAAGAGAAATATATGGTCCCTTGGGCATCACCAACTAGAACTAACGAACAATCTGGCCATACCCATAACTAGTGTGTGCTGCTAGACTTGCCATACATGGTGGCACGAGCACTGCCAGCTGTCCTCTGGCACTTCCTTCTTCCTGAGCTGAGTCGGCAGTGTCCGGAGCGCTCCCAAGAATGTGGTTTTAAATATCCTGACCTTGACAATTCCAAGGCCTTTGATGGAGGGTGTGAGGACCTGAGACACATGAGTCACACAAGGTGCCAGCAAAGTGTAACTGCTTCACTGAGGATCCCAGGACACTCCCTGCCCTGAGGTGGTAGAAGGAGGAAAATTAACATGGAGAAGCCTAATAAACACTCTCTCCACCGTTTGGCACATCCCTCACCCCCACAGAGAGGCCCAGAACTCTCTGGCTGAACAAGGGGCCCTGACAGGGGACCCTGGGCACGTTCCACTGCCAGCTCAGGGTCTGGGGAAGGCTGCCCCAGTCGGTGCAGAGCAGGATTAAGCAGAATCAAGGAGCAGCGCAGCAGGGACTCAGGCAGGCGAGTCTCTGGAATCACAGCCTGCATGCTGCCCAAACCCTCGGCTCTGGAGGCCCATGCCTCTCGCGTCTAGTAGACAAGGCTCTGCAAAGCTCCTGTTCTGTGCCCTACACACAGCTCGATACCGTGAGGACAATGCAGTCCTGCTGCCAGTCCTTAAGGAATTTAACAATTTCCCTAAAGGCTACGTATATCTCCCAAAGTGCTCAGTGCTCATTCTGGCCTGCTGTGCCTGCTGCCTCTGCTCAGTGTGCTGCCAGAGAGTCATGAGAGGCTCCCGCCATGGCAGCTGTGCTCACCAGCCATGAGCCCGGCTTCTGGGTGAGCGGTGCTCCCCTGTGGGAGCGCACTGGCACCAGAGGGTAGCTCAGGCATTGAGCATCTGCCCCCTGGTGGTCAGTGCATATCATAGCAACCGGTTGTTCCACAGTATCAGTCGCTTAGGCTTTCTTTATACAGATATCTAGAGGCAAAGTTTCCAGGGTTTCCTAATCCTGCCAGGTTCCAGAATATCAGCCATCTTTCTTGTTTGTTTTGTCAATCCTCATCTGAGGATATTTTTTCCATTGATTTTTAGAGAGAGTGGAAAAGAAGAGGAGAGAAAAAAGAGAGAAACATCTATGTGAGAGAGACACATCGACTGGTTGCCTCCTGCACGCGCCCCAGCCAGGCCTGGGATCGAACCTGCAACCCAGGTATGTGCCCTTGACCGGGAATCTAACCCTCAACACTTCGATGCGAGGACCAACACTCTAACCACTGAGCATACCATCCAGGGCCAAAATATCAGCCAACTTTGATCATAGGTAGGAAGGGTTTCTTGTAGCTAAGCTATGGTTTCTTCCTTTTCTGCCTTTGGGTAGGCTAGTTTGAGAACACGTTTTCCTTTTGCAGTACTTTACTAGTACGCAACAAGGAGCCAGCCCAATCTAACACTAATTATCTCTACTAAGCAATGTACTGCTACAGCCACAGTAGGCACATGATCTGCATCCCAAGATTCAACAGGAAGCTGAGTAACTAGATGTACTAGATTGCCAGCTTTTCAACCCAAGATATAGGGGTTCTTACTGCCCTTCCTCTTACCTCCTTGGTTGAATCAATTCCATGTTTTAGGTCCTGCCTTTTTTAAAAAATAGTTTTTATTGATTTTTTAGATAGAGCGGAAGGGAGAGGGAGAGGGATAAACACTGATGAGAGAGAAACATTGATCAGCTGCCTCCTGCATGTGTCCTGCTGGGCATGTGCCCTGATGGAGAATCGAACCAGTGACCTCTTGGTGAATGGGATGACTCACAATTCACTAAACCACACTGGCTGGGCTAGGGCCTGCCTCTTGAAACCGTCCCCCACCCCCCTCAACTCACGGTACTAATTTCTATATTAGTTAAGACTCTTTAGGTTAGAATAAACAAAAATCCAACTCACTGATTAAATAATAAAAATAATTTATGGGCTCACAGTCCTCTAAAGTCCAGAGAAAGAGCTGGCTTTGAGCAAGGCTTGATCCAAGAGTTCATACAACTGTCACCAAGGACTCAGTTCCTCCCTCTCCTACTCAGCAGCCTTTCTAGTGCTTCATCACCATGTTTCATACAGTGGCCTTCAGGTTCCAGCACCTCCAGTCATAAAGTGGATACGGCAATTCCAGACTCATATCCCAATACTAGTAAGCTTTACACGTCCATATTTTCTCATTCATTTGAAAGTCAGGTGCTCAACCCTGTACCAACCACTGAGGCCAGAGTACTGGTTAGCTTAAGGATAGTTGGGATGAGAGCCCATCCCACCCAAATCCCATGGCTGAGAAGGGCTGAAATAATCTAAGGGGAAACCTTGTCCTGTGGAAGAAGGTAGGGAATGGCTACCAGGTAGGCAACCAACAAGGAGTTTATAATCAACTCCTTGGAAAGGAAAACAGAGACCCACACGGTGTTACCAAAAGGAGGTCAGCACTGTAACAGAAATGGGGGATAACATTAACCAAGGGAATAAAAGAAGGTAGACTAACACTTGGAGAAATTTAGGGCGCTTTCTGGAAAGAGGAACAGGTACTTTCCAGGTAGATGAGCAGGCAAAGGACGAAGGAGGAGGGCGTTTCAGGCAGAGATAAAAGCATACTTGAGGGCACGGAAGCTAAGGAAGTCTGGCGTACTCAGGGCACTCAGAGTCCTGCTGGAGAATAAAGGGGGAGGGGGAAAGCTGGAATAGAAAGGAATGCCAGCAGATGGGAATGGACAGGTAGGCAAGGGCCAAGCCGTGTAAAACCCCAGAGCCACACTGTAGATTTATTAGTATGAAGTTATCAGGTATGTGACAGGGAGCTTTTGGAAAGAATTTGAACAGAGGACTGACAGGAGACGTCTATCAGAACAAAGATTCTGGCCACGGAGTAGAGGATATGTTGAAGGGCTGTTAGATCCCAGACTTGGTCATACCCACTCCCCACCTCTGTGAGTGGCATTATAACTCTCTATCTGTGGTGATCACTAGTGCTGTTCCCCCACCATGTCCAGCCCCCCGCCCATCACTTTCCTGCCCCTTTGACATAAGAAAAAGCCACGAGACTTGTTTTGGCTAAAGAATACCAAGCCCTAACCGGTTTGGCTCAGTGGATAGAGCGTCGGCCTGCAGAATGAAGGGTCCCGGGTTCAATTCCGGTCAAGGGCATGTACCTTGGTTGCGGGCACATCCCCAGTGGGGGGTGTGCAGGAGGCAGCTGATCGATGTTTCTAACTCTCTATCCCTCTCCCTTCCTCTCTGTAAAAAATCAATAATATATATATTTTTTAAAAAGTATAGATATATTAAAAAAAAAAAAAAAAAAAAAGAATACCAAGCACTAATTTGAAGGGATTTGCCACATCCCCTTTCTTCTCTCAAGTGATTAGGAAAGTGTGTGCCAAGAATCATGTGTTGATCTGTGATAGATATGGAGCAAGAAGAAGTAAATCTTTGTTGTATTGGGACACTGAGATTTGGAGTTTGTTGCTGCAGCATGACGTAACCCATCCTAACTAATGCACCCCCCATCTGCCAAGCCAGAAACCTGGGCATCATCACAGACTTCTTCCTTGCTCTCACTCCACTCCTCCAAGTCTTTCTGAGTCTACCTTTACATCTCTCTCCAATTAATCTATTTTCCTCCCTCGCATCTGCCACCGGCCTAGTCCAGAACATCATCCTCACTTGTCTGGCCAACTGTTTCTCCCAACTGCTGTCTCTTTTTGTAATCTCATGTAAACCCCCTCTTTTTAAATCTCATGTAAATCTCATGTAAGTATGGGGTTTTTTTTTCCCCATACTTAAGCTGAAGTGATCTTACTAAAACAAAGATTCGATCTCATCACTCTCGTTTTAAATTCTTCAGGCTCCCCATTTCCTTTAGAATCCAGTCAATCCTTGTTAATAAAGTTTGCAGGATGCTGTTTGATCTGGTCCTTGCTTATCTTCAATCTCGTTTCTCTTCCTCACACTTCAAATGAACTGATCTTTCTTCAGGGTCTTAAATTTGCCATGCTCTTCCTCAGCTTTCACACCCGCTTCTCTCTCTTTGCCTGCTAATTCCTACTCAGTCCTCAGAATTCGTCCTAGATGTCACTTCTTCCTGAAAGCTTTCCCTGGGCCCCTGGCACTAAGTTAGATACTCTCTGTATGCTTACAGCACCTTGAACTTCTCATAGTTACAGCATTTGTTTGGTGTCACTGGTACTTAATAAAAGATGGAAAGATCATCATCAAGGTCCTCGAGAAATGACCACCTGAACTAAAGGAAAGGCTGAAGAGACAAACAAGGAAGAGGTGATTAGTGAAACATTTAGAATGACTCCCATGTTTCAGGTGCAGGTAACAGAGAGATATTAATGTCACTATGAGGATGTAGATTCTATCATGCAGGTGACAGGAGTTGCAGCAGACAGTTTCAGGTGCCCTGCGGTACATGCCCTTGGCCACCTCTGATTCGGCCACGTCCGATTCGGCAGCAGCTACAGTAGACAGTCCCCCAGCACTAACAGTGTCCCTCCTCAGTGGCCACCACATCTCTGCTTTTCTACCAGATGAAGCCTGGGGAGCTCCCTCAGCCAGCGTGCAGGGCAGCCCAGAAATAACGGGAGGTTAATATTCTTGGCACAACCTTCAAAAAGTGAGGACCAGCCCTGGCTGGTTTGACTTAGTAGAAAGAGCATCAACCTGTGAACTGAAGGGTCCCTGGTTCGGTTCTGGTCAGGGCACATGCCTGGGTTGTGGGCTTGATCCCAGTGGGAGGCGTGCAGGAGGCAGCCGAACAATGATTCTCATCATTGATGTTTCTCTCTTTCTCTCCTCTCCCTTCTCTCTGAAATCAATTAAAAAAAAATTTTTTTTAAAGTGGAGACCAGAGACCTTTGCATAGATACCCTAAGCTCCTGCTCTTCTGAAGGACAATTTGAGATTCGTTCTACCCAGTTCCTTGGGGCCCAGGCCGATTGAGCCGACAGTGGTAGCCACACTCTTCGTGGCTTTTCCTCATTCCCTGCCTCACTCTCCTTGTTGTCCCCCATTCCTGCTTCTCAGGACCACCTCCCAGAAACCACGGCCAAGCCTCAGGCCTGCTCTCATCCCACATGGGAGTCACTGAAGACATGTGACAGGAAGCCAGAGGAGAAGAGGTTGAAGGGACATGTGGGCAATGCCAGTGCCTGAGCCGCCATGTTTACTGTGAGGTGCTCGTGGGACCAGAGGGATCCAACCTCTGCTAAACCTACAACAGCTTTTTGCCTTTATTTGCCACTGCTGGCCTCCCTCTCTTTGACATGCTTTCTGGACACAGTACTTCTCCGGTTTTCCTCCTACGTTCCTGGTTACTACTTTCAATTCCTTTTGTCAAATGAGGCCGATGGTGTTGAAGCTGGGTGATGGACACCTGGCAGTTGTGGTTGTATTTTATACTGTTCTATACTTTCCAAAATACTTTTAAGAAACTTTGTATTTATTGCTTTGAAAGAGAGATAGGTTTGTTGTTCCACTTATTAATGCATTCATTGGCTGATTCTTATATGTAGCCTGACTGGGGATTGAACTCACAACGTTGGTGAATCAGTACAATGCTCTAACAGACTGAGCTACCCAGCCAGGGCCCGAAATACTTTTTAAGAATGCATTTTAATAATAAATAAAAATAAAATAAAAACATTTTAAAATGGGTTTCTCTTCTCCGTCTACCCCAGTTCTCAAATGTGTGCAAAGCATACATAGGCATCACCTGAGATCCTATTAGATAGAAGCTGGCTCACCTTGGCCTGCTTGACCTGCCCTGCTGTTTTTCTGAACTTATCTCACACCATGCTGCCTTGCGCTGACATAGCTCTGGCCACACTGGCCTTCTTCTCATCCTCAGACACACTCATCAGTGATCTATGACCTCTGCGCTTGCACAGCACCAAGGACAGAAGCCACTACATGATCTCCGCTCAGATGCCACCCCCTCAAAGCATCACTCTAAAGTAGTGCAAGCAAAGCGCGCGCACACAAGCTCTATCCCGCTGACCTGTTTCATTGTCTTATCAGGACCTGAAATTATCGTTTACTTCAGTTGTGTCCACTACCTCCACCTCGCTAGCACTCCTGGAAGGTGCTCCTGTTCACTGCTCTCTCCCAACTCCTGGCATATTCAAATTGCGCAGTAAATATGTGTCGGATGCATGAGTAGATACGCCCGCAGAATTCAGGAGAGAGCGAGCTGGGGGTGTAGATCTGGGAGCTGGCATCACAACAGTAACAGTTGCAACCAGGACATGAATTGGTTTGCCCAGCGAGAGTGGGTAGAAGTGCGGGAGACCAGAATAGAATCCCGGAGATCATCGACAGGGTGGAGAAGGAAAGGGAGCCTGAGGGAAGCAAGGAGGTGTGGCCAGAGAGTCTGTGAGAAGCCCTGGAAGGGAAACCAGGGCGGAGACAGTGCAGGAGCGGGAAGTGGGGGACAGAGAAAGAAGGCATCGGGGAGAACCATGCCCTTGGACGCTGGTCACTAGAAGATCACAGGTGAGCATCCAGTTCCAGTAAAATGACAGGCAACTGGCAACCAGTGAAAGTCACTGGCTACATGGCCTGGCCCCCCGCCATTTGGGGGACAATTCTGATGTCCCTCAGAAGGTCCCCAACAGGATCGAGCCCCAGTGGGACAAGGTCAGAAGTGCACCCTTTATCAGCTTGTCTTCCTGTCCTGCTGCATTCTCCCTACTCCCATCTCGCTACTGCCTCTCCCCTGCTTCTTGCAGTCCCTTCCATTAACCTTGAATCCTTGCGCTCTGCTTTCTGGGAAATCCAACCCAGAGCAGATCTTTCATTTCTCTTCTCTCTTTCTGTTTTTCAAGGAGGGAAGGAGACTTTTCCTTACATCTCATTGACCAGAGGTTCCTGTGTCCGTGTGTACACTAATCATAACCACAAGGGAAGGGGGTTATTATGACTGGCTTAGACCCTCATGATCCATTCCCTGGGGCTGGGCATACCATCCACTGAGAACCTGAAGCCAGATCTTGGCTCCATTTCCAAACCATCACCATTCCCAGGACTAAGCAGTGTGGAGGGCCTCCACAGGAATGGCACATCTTTTGTTGTTAATTCTCACTCAATGATATTTTTTTCCATTGAGAGTGGAAGATGGGGCGGAGGGAGAGGGGAGTGAGAAATACATTGATAGGTTTGCCTCCTGCATGCACCCCAACCTGGGCGGGTCAGGGATTGAACCTGCAACCCAGGTACATGCCCTTGACTGGGAATCGAACTCGTGACCCTCTGGTGTGCAGGCTGACACTCTAACCACTGAGAAAACCAGGCCAGGGTGGCACATCTTAACCCCTGCACACACTCCCTCTGCACCAACCATAGCACCATATTGCTGGGTGCTCAGTTTACACCTCTGCTCTGCAGGGCACGGTGCTGAGTGCTGGGGACCAAAATGCAAAGATCATAAGATAGGATGCCTGACCTGAAGGGCTGTATCACCTTAGACACATTGCAGACACAGACGATAATGCAAAAGTACGGAGAATAGCACAGTTAAACAGTTAATTCTAAATCAGGGAAGGAAGAATTATCAGTCAGGGTAGACTAGGTCATACTAAAGAAACAAACAACCCCTCGAATTTATTTCTCTCACACGACACAGCCTCATGGTGGACAGGAGGTTCTACTGCTTGGCATCATTTTCATACCAGAACCCAGTCTGGTGAAGCAGCCAATATCTGGATATTGCTGAGCCAGAGGGAGAGAGCTCAAGGGTTTTGAATTAGCAATTGGTTCTTGGCTCAGAAATAAAATGTATGACTTCCACTTACAACTCATTGGCTAAAACTGGTCACATGGCTTAAATCCACCTCAGAGAGCCAGGAAGTGAGATTCTACCATATGTCAGAAGGCAGAGAGGCAGGGATATTTGGTGTAAAAACTTCCAGAAATCATGATGGAAGAATAACATTTGCACTGAGCTTTGAAAAAAATGTTAATCTTCAATAGACGAAGCTGGGGGCAAAGAGAGGAGGGCCTGTCCGATAGAGCTCTAGAAAAGCAGTCCCAGCGGCTGGGTAGTGTGACCGAAACTGGGCTTCATGAGGGGGCAGAGGTGAGGCTGGGATTGGAACTGGGCAAGAAGGCTGAGGTGAGACTGTGAAGGGCTTTGAATATCACGATAAGAAGGAATAGACTTTTGGCAATAGGAAGCTGCCAGAAGGTTTTAAGCAGGTAAATAACATGATTTGATCAGGTTGTTGTTGTTTTTAAAATATAGTTTATTGATTTTTAGAGGGAGAGGGAGAGATACTTAGAAACATCAATGATGAGAATCATTGATCAGCTGCCTCCTGCACCCCCCTACAACCCAGGCATGTGCCCTGACCGGGAATTGAACTGTGACCTTCTGGTTCATAGGTCCATGCTCAACCACTGAGCAACGCTGGCTGTGCATGGGCTGTTGTTGTTTTTTTGTTTTCCTTTTTTTTAGGAAAGTAACTTTGGCAACAGAATAAGAAGAAATTGGAAAGACCAAAGGCTAGGAGACTAGGAAGCTGTTGTCATAGTCCAGGCAAGCCATGAGAAGGAAATGAGACGTGGGAGGGGCTAGGAGGACACTGAGGAGGAAGAGACAGATGGGAGAGACACTTCCTACCCAGAGAAGATACAGCCTATTTTTAAAAAATATTTTTTTCATTGATTTCAGAGAAGAAGGGAAAGAGAGAGAGAGAGGGAGAGAGAGAGAGAGATAAAAACATCAATGATGAGAGAGAATGATGGATAGGCTGACTCTTGCACATCCCGCCCTGGGAAAGAGCCTGGAACCTGGGCATGTGCCTTGTCTGGGAATAGAACCTTGGCCTCCTGGTTCGTAAGTCTACGCTCAATCACTGAGCTATGCTGGCAGGGCTCCAGTACATTCTTTTAAAGCAAATCCTTGTTACCGTATCATTTGATCTGTAATTTCTACAGTATGTGATAAAGACTCTTTTACCCATAACTACAATACCATTGTCATGCCGAAATAAATTAACAATAATTACTTCAGGTTGTCATATATCCAGTCATTAGCAATATCTCCCTCATGGTCTCTCATTATTTCCCAGTTGGTTCACTTGAATCCAAACACTACCCACACATCCCACTTGGTTCTCTGTCTTCCTCTCCCTTGTCATTTACTAGCTGAGGATTCTGGGTCATTTGTTCTACGGAACTCCCCACATCCTAAATTTTGCTGATAGAATACCCCTGCTGACATCTGACATGCTTGCCTTCCTCTTGTATTTCCTGTGAACTGGTGACTGGGCCTAATGCTTCCCTCCTTTGACCAGAAGCAGAGGGGCAAAAAGGGAAGGGGGAAGCGGGACATTTTTGCGCAACACCTACTATGTGCCAGACACTGTGTAGGTTCTTTACAAAGATGATCTCACGTAACCCTCAGCATCGCCCTTTGAGGAGAGTACTCATTATCACTAGTCTGACATGAGGAAACTAGGACTCACTCTAACCTGTCCAACCTCACAAAGCCAGAAACTGCAGGAGCTGGGGTTGGGATCTGGCTCTGATGCCAAAGCCCCTTCTCTTTTCACTGCCCTGGGGTGGGGAAGAGCTTGGCACATGGGTGGCAGTGCTAGGAAGAAAGCCTCGCTAGCCCCACTCCTAAGACAACTTCAGTGTTAATACTAAATATTGAGTGACATACATCACCAGGACCTGAGCCATAAATGCTGCATCACGGTCCCCATTTTACAGGAGAGAAACTGAGGTCCAGAAAGGGGCAGCGGCTTGCCCGGGCACTGCATTTGGTGAGCAGAGCCAAGATTCACCCCCAAGTTCATCCCATGTGGCCTCTTCTGGTGATGGCACCAACCCTCCCGGGGGCCTCAGTGGGGTGAGTGTGGTTGCAGGGACAGGAGTCGGCAGGCGGTTTTCCTGGATGGAGTCTGTAGCGTGAGCTCTCACTTGTTGGCCCAAAATGGATCTATTCCTTTCTGCCAAGTTCCCCAACCAAGGACAGCACACACAGCTCACAGCAGTGAGGCGGCCAGGGAGGCCAGCCCATGCCCCGCCCCATCCATCTTGGTGGCATGGACTTCCTTCCAGAGCTTTCTCTCAGGAGGCCCACTCCCTGCCACACGGCTAGAGTCCAGGAGGAGCCCACTCACAGGACAGACAGAGGCAACGCTCCGGGCGAGGCAGCCCCTGTGAGCTGTGTCTCCTCCCCCGAGGTGCCACGAACAATCGAGAAAACCAGGACATTCTCCCCACCAGGATATTTTGTATGCTTTGCACTTGCTGCTGCGTTTCCTTCATCTAAAAGCTCTAAAATTTCAAATAAAAAGGTACAATGAAAGCAGCAGCAGGATAAATAGCCACAGTGATCTGAGCCGAAACCCTGGAAGCTTTATTCACATCTTTAGAAAAACTCTGAAGGCTCCTAGTAGCAGCTGCAGTACAAAGCCTCACACTTTAATTCTAAGGCTGCCAGAAATAGGCCTGTCAGGCCTGAAATATCACTGCATTTCATTACTCTTAAATGTGCATTACCATCTCTGCCTTGTTACCAGCTTGGGGGCGGGGGGGGGCGGGGGGGTGCCAGACCAACTCTGGAGAGAACTGGGAACCTGGGGCTTGTGGGGCAAGAGGGGCGGTTGAGCTGGGACTAGAACACGGAGGATGGGAGGGGAGACCTAGTGGCTTAAGGCCTCTCAAGGACACAGGTCAGAAGAGGCCCACGGAAGTGGAGGATCCTGTTATTAACACGTCCCCAGCAGGCAGGCGTTTGGAAGAGCCTTATGTCACCAACTTGGGCGGTGAAGCCCAGAGACAGGGAAGCGGCAGGGCTGCTGGGGTGGAGATGAGGACAGTTGTTGAGCAAAGAATGGGGCCTGAAGCAGCACTGGGGAAAGGGCACGAAGGCCTTCACGCCTGCCAGCAGGTAGGAGCCAATCAAAGGCAAATTAGGCCATCAAGACCCGGGGAGTCTGCAACCACAGGCACAGAGCAGCCAGCGGAAAAAGCTGGAGGGAGAGGCTGCTGGACATTTGGAAGTTTGGAGCTGGCAGCAATCTGCATGTTTATAATAAAACTGACACTCAGGGCAGCTCTGAATAATTCAGTAGGCGCTGGGATCTCATTACCGTGCGTGTTCCTGGGGTACAAAGGGAGAGGGGCTGGCTGGGCCCAGGCCACTGCCATCGCTTGGTTCTCTGAAAGGGCATGACAGATGGGCCAGCGCTGGCCACCACCCAGTCACGCTTCGCACGGTGACTGGTTTTCAAAGGAAGACAGGGTTTGTGAATGGAGCCAGCTTGTTGCTTGCTGCCTTCAAATGGACGCCGCTCGGTCGCGTGGCCAGCCGGGCCCCCTTGTGAATGGGGCATCACCAGTGGGTGGTGAACAAGCCAGAGGTGACTCCCTGTCCCTCCCCCTGTCACTGCTGAGGCTGGGGGGGAGGGGAGAAGGCAGTGCCCCAAACCCTTCTCTCTGCTGACAGGTTTACCTTCCATGGGTCTTCCTCTGTGCTAGCCAGCCCCGCATCACTTAGAATAAAATCCAGCTGCATACAAACACAAAAAGTTAAAACAAGATGGAAATTTACTTTTCTCTCATGGAAAGAAGTCCAAAGATAATCATCACAGACCTAGTTTGTCTGCTCCACCACCATCAGAGACCGACCTAGGCCCTGAGCCTCCTGCCATTCTTAGTCCTTACACTGCCATTCTTAGTTCTTAGTTCTGCCATTCTTAGTCCTTATACGCCACTCCTGGCCCAACATGATGCTCACGCTCCAACATGATGTCCATGTCCCACCAGCCACCAGAGCAACGAAGATGGGAAGAAGGGGCCCAGGGAATGTTTGCAATTTCCCAGAAGTTGCCACAAAAAAAGTTTGCACTTAACGGACCGTGACTTACTTAGATGGTGACACCTAGCTGCAAGAGAGGCTGGGAATGTGTGGTTGGTTTTATACGACCATGTGTTTGTTGGCAGACCTTTCTCCAGCATTCTAGGTCATTTCTGCACATCTTTTTTTAAAATATATTTTATTAATTTTTCACAGAGAGGAAGAGAGAGGGATAGAGAGTCAGAAACATCAATGAGAGAGAAACATCTATCAGCTGCCTCCTGCACACTCCCCACTGGGGATGTGCCCACAACCAAGGTACATATCCTTGACCGGAATCGAACCTGGGACCCTTGAGTCTGCAGGCCGACGCTCTATCCACTGAGCCAAATCGATTAGGGCTGCACATCTTTTAAGTGAAGCATTGACTGTCCTTTGTTCCAGACTCGTTTCCAGGATACAGTGAACATCCATGGATAGCATATAGTGCCTTCCTCCAGAGCAAGGAGCTGTCATGTTGCCCATTTTAAAAGATTTAGGCTCCCCACGTTGAGATTCCTCTCCTAAAATGCAAGCCACGGTGTGTCCAGGCTTCATCTGCCCCCTCTGTGGCCCTACGGGAACTGAGGCTGCTATTGCTATGAGTCACGAGCTGTCCTTCGTCTCTGACCCAGGAGTCTTAGCTCCTGCCAGCATTATGACAGAAACTAATTTATTAGCTTGTAAGTGAGATAAAATCTCGGATCTTCAAAGTTCTTAACAGTGTTCAGCTAAGAATCGAGATTTCTGCAGGGCTAGTTACTAGAAATCTGCTCTATTTCCCTTCCCAGCTACTTGAGCTGTGCCCATGGGAGTTTCAGGTGCCTCTTCCCCTCCCACAACTAGAGGAAGCAGCCTTCACGTGAGACTCTAGTCACTTCCAGAATTCCAGCAGGTCCTGAAATGGCAAACGACAGGGAAGCTAACACACCTGCTTACACCCCAGCACTGAGTGTCCTCGGGGGGCCCCATGGACCGCCCTGTCCCCATCTAGTCGGTTCCCAGATTAGAGGAGGCGCTGAATCCCACTCTGGCTTTTGCATCTGGAATGTCTTGGTGACCTCGTCCTCAGTTCCCTGAACCAAACTGCACCTTCTTCTCCATCCCCGACTTCATCTCCTCCAGTGCCATGCCTCCCCTCTCTCCTGCCCTCCCCTCCACCTCACCCTCCCACCAGTCTCCTAGGTCAGATGCCCCTGGAGCTACCACCTCAGTTGTCCTGTTCTGTAACTACCTCCTTACCGTAAGATAGTCTTCCTCGGCTGTGAAACTGGGGTTCAGCCAGCAACCATCACCATCCCCTTCTCAAGATGCTCCCATGTGCATCAAGGGGAACAACTCCAGCTCATTTCGCTTCCCCACCGTCTCCCGCTCTTCGTCCTGCAAGCCAGAGCTCTGAAGCCACCTTGAACCCCATCACTTCTCACCAGTCCCCCTCCACCACACAATCACTAAGCCCAGCCTCCGAAGTCTCTCTGGTGTCTGTCCCTTCTGACCCAACCCCACTGGGGTTCAGACCCCAGTGATTCTTGCCCGGAGTCTCACAGCAGCCGCCCACCAGGTGCCCCCCAAATTCAGTTCAGGCTTCCAAGAGCTGCCCAGGAGACCATTCTAAGACGTAAGTTGGTTCATAGCCCTCACCACCAGCTGGACAAAGTACTGTGGCACCGAAGACCTGATAGTTCTCCCTGTCAGGCAGCAGCCACTCTGAGCTACTCTGCAATCCACTGAAAATGCTCTCAAATGCCCCTGCACCTCCACACCTATTATCTAGTCTTCTGGGAACGCCCTTCCTCTCTCCTCTCTCTGCCCCCTTCCTGGGCACTTACCACTACATATCCATCCAACTCAAGCATGGCCTCCTCTAGAAGCAGTCCCTATGCTCCTCCACAGTCCCCGCAGCTGGGCCCTGCCCCTTTGCCGCCGTTTCCCCATTAAGGCACATCCTACAATGTAGGCAAGTATCTGTCCTCCAGATGGTAAGATTCTGGAGAGCAGGGGTCAGAACTGTTCATCTTTGTGACCCAGCCATGCTCAATAGCTCCTGGTTATCTGAATAAATGGACTGCCCCTCACGCCACTCATCTCCAACTCCAAGGCTAGCTCAATGGTGAGCTGTGACCAAGGGACAGTCCCAAACAGAAGTCGCTCCCCTGAGGGCCCCAGGCTGGAAGATTTTTCCAGGATGGAGAAAAAGGAGCAGTGAAGACAAAGGTGGATGAGTAGGGGTTTGCCCCCCAGGAAGGCCGAGGAATGGCAGGTAAGTGATGAGGGGCACAGGGGAGTCAGTTCCCAAAGGCAATGCAGACCGGGGTCAGCTGAAGCAGCATGTCCATCCTCTTTTCAGGTATGTGTACGGTGGAGGAGAGGGGCCAAGAGGCTCTGGATTTTCATCAGATGCTACCAGAGACAGCAGGCAGGTCCAGAAGGGTTCCCTTAATAGCACTCTTAGGAAATCCAGGGCTCCAAGTGTGTCCCAGGACAGGGAGCTCAGTCCAGTGCCAGGTACTCTGCCTCCTGCCTCATTGCCAAGGAGAGAAACCCTACACGGTGAGATCTAGATTACATATTAATAGGCTTCCAGTCCTAAATGCACTGATTGGGTCTTGGAATTGAAAAAGGACATGCATGGAAAAGCAGGAAATCCAAATAAATTGTGCAGCGTGGTTAATAATATTGCACCAATGTTAATTTCTTTATTTGGACAAATGTACCTTAGGTAGGGAAGCTGTTAACTTTGGGGGGAGCTGGGGAAGGGTATATGGGAACTACCAGGGTCAGGCCCATCCATCCACCTGGTCCTTAGGCGGGAGGGATTTGCAACTTTTGGGTACGACTAAAATGATTCCAAATTACATAGTAAAATTAAACAAAGCCAAAACAGACTTTAAAAACATAAGTCAAGCCCTAGCCGGTTTGGCTCAGTGGATAGAGTGTTGGCCCTTGGACTAAAGGGTCCCGGGTTCGATTCCTGTTAAGGACACGTACCTTGGTTGCAGGTTCCCCCGACCTGGTCGGGGTGCATGCAGGAGGCAACCAATTGATGTGTCTCTCTCACATCGATGTTTCTCTGTCTTTCCCTCTCCTTCCCACTCTCTCTAAAAATCAATGGAAAAAATATCCTCAGCTGAGGATTAACAAAAAAACAACGACAAAAAAGGAAGTCAAAGTTTAAGAGGTAGGAAGAGGGACAGCATAAGTTTACATGAAAGTAAAAGAGCAAAAAGAGAGGACACATGTTTCTTTTTTTAAAATATATTTTTATTGATTTCAGAGAGGAAGGGAGAGAGAGAAGAGAGAATCATTGATTGGCTGCCTCCTGCACACCCCAAACTTGGGACTGAGCCCACAACCCAGGCATGTGCCCTTGACTGGAATCGAACCTGGGGCCCTTCAGTCCACAGTCTGTGGCTCTATCCACTGAGCCAAACCAGTTAGGCAGGATACATGTTTCTTAGTTGAGAATCCAAAGACCTTTGCTACATTCATTCATCCACTTAACAAATATTTATTAAGCATCTACTATGTGCTAAGCATTGTCTTCTGAGCCAGGACAGTAGTGACCTGCCCTCCTAGAGTTGCTATTTTAATGAATCTAGAATTTAATCTGCTCATCTAACCCCACACCACCCACAGGTTCCCACACTCAGCTTCCAGGACTGAAAAATGGGGCCAGTTTCTCTTCCCATTACATCAGACAGAGTCCAGGGAGGACTCTGCTAGACCTGAAAGAGTTAGGAGACCTGAGGCGGCTCCAGAGAGGGCACTGAGCAGGACGAACGTCTTCTCTGCTCCTGACTAGTCACGGAACTCTGTCTCTGGGCTTTCTCATTTGTAAAATAAGGGCAGTAGTTAAGAAACGGAGAGATACATTGAAGCTCAGGAGGCATGAGAGTAGTTAAAGGATAAAAGCGCTTGGCCTGGCCCTAGCTGGTTTGGCTCAGTGGATAGAGCATTGGCTTGCGGACTGAGGGTCCCAGGTTCGATTCCGGTCAAG
The DNA here is from genome assembly GCA_004026665.1 of Murina feae. NCBI lineage: Eukaryota > Metazoa > Chordata > Mammalia > Chiroptera > Vespertilionidae > Murina > Murina feae. Next base: position 59,498 of record PVJC01001691.1, on the reverse strand, counting down.
GGCACGTGCCTGGGTATCCGGCTCCATCCCCAGAGGGGAACGTGCAAGAGGCAGACAATCAATGATTCTCTCATCATTGATGTTTCTCTTCCTCTCTGAAATTAATACAAATATTTTAAAAATTAAAAAAAAAAAAAAGTGCTTGGCCTGGTGTAGTTCAGTGATTGAGCCTGGACCTATGAACCAGGAGGTCAGGGTTTAATTCTGTCAGTGCACACGCCTGGGTTTCAGGCTCCTAGGCAGCCCATCGATGATTCTCTCTCATCATTGATGTTTCTCTCTCTTTCTCCCTCTCCCTTCCTCTCTGAAATCAATAAAATATATATATTTTTTAAAAAGGGATAAAAGTGCTTGTATTGATGTGATTGTCCTAATATTTAGATCCAGACCAGGAAATAGGTTAGGGCCTCTCTTCTGTACTTACTACACACCCTCCTCTTTCCCATGTCCAAAATAATCTTCAGAACTGGAGGGAAAAAGAAAACAAAACCCTGCGTGCTCTCCCGGGGCAGGGCGCCAGGCTGGGCGGTCAGCCTGCACCAGCTGGACGGTCAAGGCCAGGGTCAGGCCCACGCACCACCGGGTCCCAGGCCAGCCCCGCACGGCCCGCTCCCCCGTGGGAGGCCCGCGGGCCCCGGCCCAGCCGCCTGCCTTCGGGGGAAAGTTGTTGCTCAAGCCTGAGGAATGCGGAGCCGCGGCGGCGGGAGGAAGCGCGGGGAGGTGCCGGCGGGGCCGCGGCAGCTGCGCCCCAGTGTAAACACGCGCGGGGCGGGAAGCGGCGCCGCCCAGGCCCGCGGGCTGCGTCCCCGTCCGCAGGCGGCCGCTGGGGAACCTGAGACCCGGGCATGCCCACGGCCAGGCGAGGGCCCGCTGCGAAGTCCGAGCAGGCGCGATTGTGCCTTTTGTGCTCACGAGGAGTCTCGCGCCCCGGAGCGCCGGCAGCGCAGGAGGCGCCCGGTCAACATCCCGCAAAGCGCGCTCGAACCCTCCCCGGCCGCGGCGTCCTCCCTGCGCGCCGAGCGTTTGATCTCCGAGGCCCCTGGCAACTCTGAACCCCGAGGATGCGAAGATGAAACCCCATGTGTACTGCTGTGGTTTGCTTTAGTTTTTCAGGGACATTTTTAGTGCTACCCTTTATGATGTGCCAGGAGTGAATCTGACACCAGATGGCTTTTTAAAAAAAATAAAAATAATAAGAAAGAAGACAAAGGGAGGGAGAAAAATATTTTCCAACTGGCAGTGCTGACAGGCTTTTGGAAGGGAATCTAGGGAGGCGAAGAGGAGCTGTTTCAGCCTGACTCTTCCTCCTCCCGCACACTCTGCCACCCTGGCCGCCACCATAAATGGGGTGGATCATACGGAGGCTTTTTATAGAGGAGGCGAAGGGAACATCATCACCGGAAACTCTACCCCGCGCCAGGACTTGCTGTGCTGTCTCTGCCTCTCACAGAGGGCTGCATCCTCAGCCACAGGGTTACCCATTCCGGCTGTAGGAAGCGCTCTGGCTGCAGGCTGACGCTGGCCTTCATTAGAAAGACAGACACCTGACAAATCAAAAGCTAGAGCTCCTTGCCCGGGAACATGGAGGGAAAATAGCCAACAGGGGCAGTCTCCTCTGGAAATCCTCTTCTCTTGGACCCCAGTTCCCTTTCCTCATACAGGGAGGAGGGGAACCGGTCCTGACTCAGAATGGCCTGTGACTCAGTTCCTAATGTTGTGGCAGGGAAAAAGGAAATTCATAGAATGAGCCAATTTGGCACAGTGGTGTCAACCAGGGATGCTGAAGTCAGACTGCTTGGGTTCAAGTCTTGGCGGAACCACTTACTCTCCGAGTCAGGCAAGTGCCTTCGTTTCCTCAATTGCAAAATGGAATAAAGTCCCCACCTTGTAGGACTGTTGTGTGGATTTAATGAGATGATATAAGAAAAATGTTAGGGGTCTGCCTGTTCAACAGACCGAAAAGGTAAGCATTCCGTATGTGTCGTGCAGCTACAGGATCCCCCAGAGGAGGCTGTTTTGCTGGGTAGGACCTTGAAGAGCCCCTGTGGCACTGTCCCCTCTGGACAAAGGAGTCTCAGTCCAGCCGACTGGTCCCTCTGTCCTCCTGCTCCTTCACATCCCCAGGAGACTGGAGGAAGGTGCAGAGGAGAGCAAAAATCACGTGTCAGGCTCCCATGTGATGAGTCAGTCCTAAAGGGATTTGGGGGGGGGGGGTGTAAGAAATAGTCTGTCCTAACCCCGAGGGAAGAAGGGAGTAGTGGGCAAAGAATGACAAGTGTTGGTGCTAGGTTTCGAGGTTGTGACTGATGCAGCAGACAGTGAGGGACTTGGGATAGCTGCCTGTGGTATGGAACCCTACTGGGCGTCCTTGATTTTCTATTCATCAGTTTTCTGATTGTTTTAGATGCAGTGTTGCTGAGTTCTTAATCAGCAAGCTCCTCCTTGAGATCAGGTCTTTTTGTTGTGATTCTACCTCACACGAACTCCCAGCAGAAGCTACACGAAACCTAAATCTCCGGACGTGCTTATTGATTTGGTTGAGCTGTTGTGATGGTCTGAATGTTTGTGTTCCCCCAAAATGCCTCTGTTGAGACCATAACCCTTAATGTGGTGGTATTTGGAGATGGGGCCTTTGGGAGGCCCACAAACGGGATGAGGGCCCTTATAAAGGAGGCCCCAGAGAGCTCTCGTGCCCCTCTGGTAGCAGATAGCCATCTATGGGCCAGGAAGCAGGCCCTCACAAACATTGAGTCCGCCAGCACCTTGATCTTGGACTTCCCAGCCTCCAGAACTGTAAGAAATAAACTTCTGTTGTTCATAAGCCTATAAGTCTATGGTAGGGGAACAAGTTGCTCAGTCGGTTAGATTGTCAGCCCGATACACCAAGTTTGTGGGTTTGATCCTCCGTCTCTTGGGGATGTGAAGGAGGAGGAGGAGGGGACTGAGACTCCTTTGTCGTCAGTATGCTCTACCCCGTTTATAGTGGAGGCTAGGGCGGCGGGGAGGAATGGCAGGAGCAGCATTCACAGCCAGGAGGAGTGATGTCAGCACACACCCAGGAAATAGAACAGAATGGCCACACAGACGCAGACGTCAGGACACATAGGAATCAACCAAGGAATGCAACAATGAGTGGAACAACAAACCAGTGTTGTTCCTCCTTTCCTCTCTCTAAAATCAATCAATCAATAAAATAAGAACAGGAGAACATGTTGAAACTCCAAACTGGATGGGCAAGGAGAAACAGTACAGCTGACACTCAGGGATCAGAGGGTCATCTGCTGGCCCCAAGTGTCCTTTCAATCCACATCATCTCTCTCCAAATAGTCCATTCAAATTTTTCCAGCCTAGAGAAAGTCAGTGACGCCTAAGTCTCCAACCTGCCCCACCGCAAGAGAAGTGATGTCCATTCCAGACCTGGGGAAATACATCTCCAGCTACTCGTCACTCCTAGCTTGCATGAGCCTTTCTGGAATGGGCACTGGACTCCACCAGGAAGAGGCAGTGCTGCTGAGACATGTTCTGGAACCTCCATTTAGTTCTTCACACGGCTGGCTTACTCTCACCCTTTGGGTTTTCTCTTGAGAGGAAACCACCCTTTATCAAAATTAACCGCTCCCGCTCCCTAAATTACCTTTCATTGTATTATCCTGTTCATTTTGTTATTTACATGCTCACTGTCTCTCCACCCCACCCCAGACTGAAGGTTCCATCAAAGCAGCATCTGTCTCGTGCTCTATCCTAGACCCTTTCGTGGTGTCGGATATACAGTGTCTGCTTAGAGTAGTGGTCTCCTCCCTCAGTTACTCCCAGAGCATTTTCAGTAATTCTTATCTATCCGATAAATCTTGTGTCTCCTTTATATAGAAAAGTTATTACTCCTGCCCTTCAGCCATCAGCTTACTTTTGCCTCTTTGATTTCACCAAGTACTCAGGAAGGATGCCTAGCATGGATGTGTCAGTTACGACCTTTTGCTTGAAAGCAACAGACCAACTAAAAGTGGCTTAAACAATGAGCGAGCGTATCATTTTTCAGAAGCAGAGAGGGTTAATTCCATCGTCAATAAAGTAAAGACTCCAGTCAGCTTCTCTGTGATTCTGTCCAGGTCCCTGGGCTAGTGGGCTTCCCCTCTGTCTCATTTGCCAGGGTTGTATCACATGCCTCGGTCTAACCAATCACTGACAAGGAGACAGAAGCACATGAGTGGCTGCTTAGAATTATCAACATTTATCTCCTGTGGCTGAGAAGGGTCTCCTTCCCTGGGTACAGGGCAGCTAAATCCGGGAACAAAATTGAGCTTACCAGCACAGATAGGGGGGAAAAAAAAAAAAAAAGGTAGGGAGTGTCTGCTGAATCCATGAGCTGCCCACAAATTGTTTTCCTGCTTAGGTTAGCCGGGGCTGGTTTCTGTGGCCTGTAGCCACGGAATTCTGGCCGAGGCAGCTCTGGGGCTCCTCAGTGAGGAGTGACAGGCACAGCATTCACAGCCAGGAGTGATGTCAGCACACACCCATGAAACAGAACAGAATGGCCACACAGACGCAGGCATAAAATAGCCCTCGCCCCAGGAAAAAGTAGGGTTTTGAGAGCTGGGTTGAAGGCTGTGTATCTCAGGTGACTTTACTCGGCCTGTAGTCCCTAGGCTATGTGACCTGGAGAAGGTGGGTCACATGGATATTCATACTGCAGTGGACAGAAGTGACCACCCTCCCTTTTCAAATTCCATCTTTCCTTGGTGTCCAATTGGCTATCCATCTAGGTGACTGACTGGCCTCTCCCACCCGCAGCCTTCCCCACAGAAGCCTTGAGTGATTATGCAGCCATTTTCCTCCCAACACATCTCTCACCCTCAGAGCCATGCTGCTTCGGGGTTCTGCTCTTGAGCAGCTCTCCCAACTCTGGACCCAAAGCTCCATCATCACCACCCTCCAATCTGTGACTCAGACCTTCCTTCTCTGACTTCCAACTCCTTTCCTTCCTCCTCTTAGCTCCCCACTTCCAGGAAGCCTGCTTTAAAGAACTTGGTCCAGTCCCTGGCCATATCACCATCTGATTAGTGGCTGTCAAAACTGTCTTATTCTCTTCTGCCTCATGGCAAATGGACTGCCCCAAAGCCAGCCACTCTGCTGCCCTTCCCTCTGGTTCTGGAATGCCCCCCACCCTGCTCGCTCACTCCCTCTGAGCTGGGTTTACTCACCGATGCTTACTACCTCCATCCCTGTTCCCAGCTGTACTCACGGATTCTCACTGTCTCCCCTCAACTAGGCTTCACTGGACCCAGTACTAACTCGTCACCTCTGCAGGTTCCTAATCAAGTTCCCTCAGCAGCTCTTCTAAGCTCCTGAAGCTCCACTCCTCCCGCTGCTCACCTTCCTCCCACCGACAACCCTCTCTCCAACTCCGCCAGCAGGATCCAGAGTGTCAGGCACGGCCCTCACTGCTGTCCACCTCAAGAAGATGTCTCAGACTTTGGTGACAAGATGCTGGAGTAGAGCCCTTTCTGTCCCTTTTCACTTAGAATTCACCCCAAGTGACAAGAATAAGAAACAGAACCCCAAACTCCATCTTCAACTAAACCAGGAGAGAGAGTCCTGGATCACATCAAACAGAAAGTGGATGGGAGAGTGGCGGATGACTAGCAGAGGCCCGCCAGAAACAGACACCCCCAAGAAGCAAGCGGACTCTTCCCTCTGAAGCTGGAGAAGCTCAGGAATAGGAAGTAGCAAGTGAGCCAGAAGGCAGGGGTCTGAAAATTGAGGAATTGTTCAAAGACCTACTTAAGGAGTAATTAGATAGTCAGGAAACCCAGCCATTCTCAGCACAATCAAGTGTCTTATTGTGTCCCCTACCAGACTCAGGCAGGAGACAGAAAGACCAATTCTGGAGACACTGTAACAGGGAGAAGCTGGGCTGTGTAGAGAAGGTGAGGGTGAGAAAAAGGACGAGGATCAAAAATGGAGTGAAATGCCTGACTGGCGTGGCTCAGTTGTTGGACCTATGAACCAGGAGGTCAGGGTTCAATTCCCAGTCAGGGGACATGTCTGGGATTCAGGATCTGAGGCTGCCCATCAATGATTCTCTCTCATAATTGATGTTTCTCTCTTTCTCTGCCTTCCTCTCTGAAATCAATAAAAAAAATTTTTTTTTAAAAGAGTAAAAGCTGGCATTCTGAATTGTGTTACTCAGCCTGCTTGCCACATACCTCTTGCCATTCCCACACGGCACCCAGCTCTGGGACCCTGGGAAGGTGGGCTTATAACCTTTGAGTAGGAGGGTCAAGGCTAGAGGATTCTTTTATGGGGGAAAAAAAAAAAAAAGATCAAACTGTGCCATTTGATACTGACAACTGGAGCTCCCCAGTGAAAGAGTTCAGCCAGCCACCTAATTGCCCCACTAGGAGCCCAAGTTGAGAACTTCCAACTGGCTCTTTAGAGCCTCCTTCTCAAATATGAATGGACAGCCCAGGAAGACCAGACATCTGAGCAAAGGCTCCAGCACGATACCAAGCAAAACATCAGAAAAAGTGAAGTCAGAGGAAACAGACAATACAGGAAGAAGAACATTCCAGGTTAATATCCTCAGAGACATAAGACACTGCGAGAAGCCAGAGAACAAAAACATGAAACCATTTTGAAAAAGAAAGAAAGAAAAAGAAAAAACAGGGAACATGAAAGCACTCTTGAAATAAATTTTTTAAAAGAAAAGATCATAACATAGCAAATAGATTGGGATAGAACATTCAGGAAAACTCCCAGAAAACAGGAGAGATGGCCCACAGAAAAATAATAAAAGAATTAGAGGATCAGTCCAAGAGGTCCAGTATTCTCAATAACAGGAGTTGCAGAGATTTCAAAGAAATAATAAAGAAATTCCCAAAATGAAAGGACAGAGGCTTTTTTTAAAATATATTTTTTATTGATTTTTGACAGAGAGGAAGGGAGAGGGATAGAGAGTTAGAAACATCAGTGAAAGAGAAACATTGACCAGCTGCCTCCTGCACGCCCCCTACTGGGGATGTGCCCACAACCCAGGCACATGCCCTTGACTGGAATCAAACCTGGGACCCTTCAGTCCGCAGGCCGATGCTCTATCCACTGAGCCAAACCGGCCAGGGCAGAACAGAGGCTTTTAAAACTCAGCATGAATCGGAATACCTAGGGGGCTTGTTAAATACAGATTTCTGGGCCCTATCACCAGCAATCTCTGCTTCAGTAGTTGTGGGATGGGGCCCGGTATTTGCATTTCTAACATTTTCCCACAGGTGATGCTGATGGTGCTGGTCCAGGGACCACACTTTGAAAACCACAGTTAGATTAAAAAGAACTATCAAAAAAGCCCTGGCTGGGTAGCTCAGTTGGTTACAGCGTCGTCCCAATATGCCAAGGTGGTGGATTCAATCCCCCATCAGGGCACATACAACAAGCAACCAAGGAGTGCATAAATAAATGAAACAACAAATTTCTCTTTCTCTCTCTCTCCCTCTCCCTCTAAAATTAATAAAAATTATTTGGGGAAAAAAAACAATAAAAAAAACTGTCAAGTGCCTAGAAAAATGAATGACAATATATTGTGACATTTCAATATATCAGGGAGAAAAGATAAAATCCTAAAAGTGGAGGTGGGTGGGAGGAGGTGAATTCAAACTCGCAGGAATTAAAACAGCATGAGATTCAACTGCGAAATCAGAAGCTGAAAGAAAACGGAGCAATGTCTTGAAAATTCTGAAGAAAAAAATTTTCAACCTAAAATTCTATACCCAACTAAAACTATTCCTCATGGGTGAGGGTGGGATAAAATCATTTAGCTGTGCAAAAGTCTCTAAAATGTTACCTCCCAGGCACTCTTTCTTAGAAAGCTACTGGAGGATGTGCTTCATCCAACAAAGGAGTAAACCGAGAGAGAGAAAGACACAGGGCCCTATAGAGAGGAAAGGGCTTAGGGAACTCTTAACTCCTGGCAACAGGAAGTTTGAGGGTGACAAGTATGCTGGCCTGGAGAGCAACACTTCCAGAGAAAAGCAACCCAGGAAAAATGTCTCCAAGGAAAACCAAAACAGAACCAATAGGAATACATGACAGGTTTGGCCATCTGCATAATTGTCCTGAGAAGGCATTTTACAGAACTGTTGAAGGGTGTGGGAAGATGGAGCCAGAAATTCAAAGAAAACTAAGCAAATGAAAAAAATGAGGCAATTAACTCCAGGAAAAAAAAACAAGAACATATCAGAAAGGAAATATAAACAGAGCACACAACAGAAAGTTATGTCAGAAAAAGAAATATAACCAGGATTCTTGCCTCAAAAGTAAACAATATTTTCAAAGTCAGTAATGAAGTCACGGAACACAGAGTTAACCATAAGTTATAATATAAACATAATGGGGATGGGAGAGGGGAAGAAGCACGTAAGAGAATAAAAACCCTCATCTACCAAAACAAGAAGCCAACCAAGTAGATAGATGAATCCAGTGTGGCAATCTGTATATTACTTAGAAATCTGGACGGGAATACCAGCAGAAGCAGCTAAAAGAGTTGGAAGCAGTCACCCCTGGGGAACAGGATAAGACTGGGAGAAAGGCCAGCATGACTTCTGTTTCTTACAAGCCCTTTCGAACCACTTGATTTTTAAGCTATGTGTATTATCTTGATAAAAATAAATATTAATTTGATAAAGCATCTGTCAAAGGAAGTGCCACGTCCTCCATGACAGCATGTCTGAGGGAGCCCGTTTGTCCACTCTCCTCCCTTCCAGGGTGGGCATTACTCATCAGCTCAGCTTTTGCTTCTTCCCAGATGCAGTCTCTCCACCTCCTGTTCCATCAGCCAGCCCTGCTGAACTGTCCGTTTCCAGACAGTGTCTCAGACTTGCACCCACCGTGCCCTCTACCTGCAAGGTTACTCTTTCCTACTTCACTCTCCCCCCAACAGATTACTGATGGTTTTAACTTTAGGCTTTACCTTAGATAACGCTTCCTGCATAGCCATCCTTCTTCCCACCCTGACCAGGACAAAAATGCACCTTCCTGTGCTTTCAGACAGCTGTGCTTCCCACTGTCGCTCTTAGCACACTGTGCTGTAAATGCCTCTCACTTGTTTGGCTTTCTAGACTATAAACTCTATGAAGGCAAGAAACTGTCTCATTCAATCAAGCCAGGACGAGGCCTGGTGCATGGTAAAATAGTCCATGACTATGCAAATGGCTGAATACAAGACTCACACTTATGAGGGCTTAATAAATATTAGAATGAGTACACTAACGCTTCACAAAAAAATCAGACCTCTGCCTCCATCCAAAATATGCCTCCCTTCTGCCATCTCCATTCTGTCTCCTCGCCCCCACCCAAGGTCATACTTTTTCAGGCGAGTTGGCTGTGGCTAGTACCTCAACTACAATCTACTTACTCCGGCCTGCATCCCAGAAGGAAGCCAGGGGCAGCCCCAGTACAGGCTGCCTAGAATGGGGTGAGCGAATTAGAGGCTGTCTGTCTGTCCGGCTGAGAAGGAAATGGACCCCCCATTTAGTCTCCCTGTCCAGGCCCAAGTACAGCTCGCAGCGGTCTGGGACCCACGCTAAATAGAGGGGGCACGGTTAGCTCTTGCTTTGGCCTGACTGAGCGACTGGCTCTGCCCAAGTTTTCTCACCTGCCTGTGCATTCTGCAGGCCAAGGGCTGAGATTCTGGCCCTTCCAGCTGGCAGGCCTGGGTGACTCCCGGCCAGTGCCTTCCACCGCACAGGTATGCGGCCCTGGCCTGGGGTGCAGGGAGGACCGGAGGCAAGGGCCAGACACACAGCGGGTGCTGGAGGTAAAAACCCACCGTGCACCCTCCCAGAGCTCCAGAGGCCACAGCGAAGCTGGCTTCCGCGAGGTCTGGGCCGGGGACAGAGCCTGCATCCCGGGCAGCCTGCAGCTCGCAGGCCCGGGTCAGGGCGCCCCACCCCCACCGCGCCACGTGACCTCCAAGGGTTTGGAATGCGCGACCTCAGCTGTGCCCCGGGGGCCGGCGGACGGCGGGGCGGGAGGACCGGGAGTGGGGGGGACACCGGGGAGGCCTTTCTCTCCTGCCCTCACCGCGCGAGCAGGGGTAGCGGGGGAAGGGGGAGGCTTGGCTTCGTCCAGGGAGCCTGTAAACACGGGCAGAGAAACCCGATCTGCTCCCCGAGCCTCCCTATTTAGAAGGGCCGAGCCGGGCCGGGGGTGGCTGCTGGGGGCGCGCGGCACATGGCCGCCTGCACTCGGGGAGGGCCGAGGGTGGGGAGGCTGTGCTCCCCATCGAGAGGCAGGAATCCCAGCGAGGCCCTCGGGGCCCCCTCCCCAAACAGTCCCATTTGTCCTTACCTTGCACGCCCGCACACTGAACGTGGGTGGGAGGTCCGCGGGGTGGCCTGCGGCCGGCGAGTGCGTCCACCCCGCGCGCCCTTTCTGACCACCTGGGTGAGGTCTGTCCGTGGGTTTCACAAGCCCCAGTTAGGACGCGGCTCCTGCACACGTGGCGGCGGTCAGGCTGCGAGGCGAGGCGCTGCTGGGTCGGAACTCCCCATCCCGGGTGGAGGAGACAGTGCCTCCGAGGCTGACATTCCCCTCCCTGCCTCCCTGGCCCAGGAGATCAGCAGAGCCCACAGAGGAAGGTGCCTGCTGGGACTTCGGTCCAACAGAACCTAGTGTGCCAGGCTGTGTCAGAGGCATGAGGGGTGTGGAGAGAAAAAGACACCCCCTGCCCTCAAGGAGCTGACAGTGGAGTGAGAGGAAAGTCAGGGAAACCAGAATGAAAATACAGAAGCACAGGGGACACCTAAGTCAGGCTGGGACCTGGGAGATGAAGAAGAGATGGCACTTGAATTGTACTGTAAAGGGTGAGGAGTCATTACTGAGGGGGAATATGGAGGCACAGGGCGTCAAAGGTTCCCTGGTGCTTAGTGCCTCTAGACCAGCCATTCTCAATCTGTGGGTCGCGACCCCTTTGGTGGTCGAATGACACATTCACAGGGGTTGCCTGCATATCAGATATTTCATTACGATTCACAACAGCAGCAACATTACAGTTATGAAGTAGCAACGAAAATAATTTTATGGTTGGCTCACAACCTGAGGAACTGTATTTAAAGGGCCAGAAGGTTGAGAACTGCTCTAGACAGATGGTAAGTGTAGGGAAGGAGTTGGACATGGGGTGGGGAAGCCAACGGGAGCCAGAGCTGGCATCTGAGCTTGGTCCTGAAAGCCTTGGGACTGCCGAATCATTCCGAAAGGTGAATATGGTGGATGGTGCGGCGAAGGTAGGCTAAATAGCCATCTCACGTGGCGATTTAAGAAAACTGAAATTGCGGAAAGTGGGTGGGGGGTGGGATATCCAAAGGGAAGGGCTGCACGGCACTGAGCCCATGGAACACTGGGACGATGATAAATAGACTTAAAAAGGGGGCCTTGAAGACAGGGTCAGGGCTAAGTCTGGGACAAGTTGCCACTGTGCATTGCCCCCCTGGTTGTAAGTCTCATGGGGTCCCTTAGAGGCTGGGGGATACTGGCCGTGGCGGAATGGCACAGGCATGCTCCTTGGCAGGAGAGATGCCCTGGGTCCTGAGTCCTGCACGTACTTATCTCTTGCAGTAGAAATCTTAGGGGAGGTCTTGAGGGAGTGTTGCAACAGAATATTCATCAGCTTTCCAGGTGTGCTCTTTCAGGGTCATGGTCTCCAGTGATTGGTCGGCGCCAGAGGGGGTCATTAGTCAATGTAGTTGGTCCTGGGGCAGCCACAGTGCCACATGTCTGGTTTTGCTGCTTTTCTGGGCTTGGAGCTGAAATATAACTGGGGCCTAGATGTTATCTTCACGGAGGAAAGGGTCAACATGTCTAAACCGCCTGACTAGCAACATCAAAAATCCGGGGTCCAAACTGCATGACCAGTGAGTGCTATGCTAGGGAAGGAAAGGTTACCCTGGCAGCGAGGTTCCTCCTGTTTTCCCAGGTTTGCCCCTTGCGAGGCATCCGGAGCTTTCTGTCCTGGTGTGAGTTTCTGTACCTGGCCCATCATCCTTGCTCTGAGGGTCTAACACATTCCATAGAGACAGGATCAGATCTGCATTTCCTAGGACAGCTGGGCATGGATTTGGATCTGGGACCTAGAGAATCAAAGAGGTTGATTAAGAGCCTCTGGCCATTGCAGCAATGGAAATGGAAAGAATGAAAAAAGGCCACAAAAATACCTGTGAGGGGAAGAGCCACTGGTCTTCAGGGCAGATTGGGGGTGGTGATGAGCAGGCAGGAAGAGTCTCAGGTGACCTCAGGTTTCTGGCTGGGGGACCTGGATGATGAATGTGGAAGGAACAGGTTTGGAGGACAGGTTGATGATGAGAGTGCTATTCATGGAGCACTTCCAATGTTTCAGGCACTTCTCATTCAAAGGTGCTCCTGTTATCCCCACTTGATTACGAGGAAACTAGATCAAGAAGTAACTAAGTGGTAGTGATGGGATGATGCGCAGACCTGCACCTCACAGAATGCATCATCCCAAATCTGAAGTCCCAGGGAGGTTTCCCAGACTACTCTACAGGCTTCTCCCTTCCTGCACAGCCCCAGTATCTGGCACCCCTGCAGCTCTTCCGTCCCTGTCACCAGGTCTCCTTCCCTCAACCCACCCCACCTCACCCCCAAGCAACTTGCCCCAAGCAACCAGAATGGAACCGCACAAGCTTCTGACAGGAGGGCGCAGGGCTCCAGGACCCGGGAGCTGAGACCCCCACCTTCCCAGTTACAATACATAATGGATGTGAGCCTGCAGGAACAGTCAGAGAAACCAATAAGACGGATGTTTCCCATTTGTAATAATTTTTTTTTTTAATTTTAATGGAACATTTCAACATCATAAGGTCATGAAAGACCTCCAACAGCCCAACCCTGTGTTTTCTGTGGGGAAAGGGACAGAGTTCTGGAGGAAACATGCAACTCCCACAGAGGAAGTTTCTGTTTCCCTTTTCCAAACCTTGGCCCAGGAACACGCAGTCCAACTCCAGTAGCCATGGGTGACAGATAGGGACTGCCACTCTTCTGAGCCCCACCCTCCACCCCACTTTTTACACTGGGGCGGGGGGAGTGCTGTTTCCAAATTGCTTCTGGCCAGTTGTTAGGCCTAGAGTCCTGGCTTCAGCTATCACCCTTGAGCCTAATTAACCAGTCTACCCAGTCATCAGCCAGCAGCTGCCCAGGGCCCGGAGGCAGGGGGCTCTTTACAAGGCTGTTTTAGACAGAAGTTAGAATGCCCACTTGCCTCCCATCTCCCCGCCCAGTTGGGGGTGTGCAAGAGGCACGCTCTTACCTATACGAAAGAGGCCCATCCTGACCCCAGAGAGCTTTCTGTCATGGAGACCCCTAATCTGGGGACAGGGCAGTGAGAAACATGTGACATCGAAAGCCCCTGCCTATCTGTGTTTTGGAGTTCCAGGCTCCAGTAAAGATGTCGCTGCCATTATAGTTTCCTGAGGTACAAAGGTCCTCGGACCAGACCTCCCAGACCTTCCCGCATCTAACACCCCCCCACACCCTTCATCCCAATCCTGGGTTCTATTCACACTCTTGGCGCCTATGGTCTCGGAAGGGTTTCTCTCTGCTTTCTTTCTTTATGACTTTTAGAGAGAGCAGGAGAGAGAGGAACATCGATTCAATGTGAGAGTGAAATATGGATCAGTTGCCCCTTTCACACTACCTGAGGATGGAACCCAAAATCTGGGCTCTGGCTGGGAACCAAACCTGAGACATTTTGGTACAGGGGATGCTCCAACCACTGTGAACACACCGGCCAGGGCTGCCTGCTTTCTTGTACGTAAATCTTTCTTTGACCTCAAAGCAAGAGGTACTTGAGGGCCATCTCCTCTGCACCTTTCAGGAACAGCTAGAGCCCCCCACACAGAAGGTACCCACAGCAGAAAGGAGATGAAAGCAGTGTTGTTCCAACTACAGATCACAACCTGGAGGGGATCATGAAATCAATTGAAAGGGTTATGGCCAGCACCTTTAAAAATGAAATAGAGTCCTGACTGGTTTGGCTCAGTGGATAGAGCCTCGGCCTGCGGACTGAGGGGTCCCAGGTTCGATTCCGGCCAAGGGCATGTACCTTGGTTGCGGGCACATCCCCAGTAGGGAGTGTGCAGGAGGCAGCTGAATTGATGTTTCTCTCTCATCGATGTTTCTAACTCTCTCTCCCTCTCCCTTCCTGTCTGTAAAAAAAAATCAATAAAATATATTTTTTTAAAAATGAAATAGAGCCCTAGCCGGTTTGACTCAGTGGATAGAGCATTGGCCTGTGGACTGATGGGTCCTGAGTTCGATTCCAGTCAAGGGCACATGCCTGGGTTGCGGGTTTGATCCCCAGTTGGGGTTGTGCAAGAGGCAGCAGATCAATGATTCTCTCTCATCATTGATGTTTCTCTCTCTCCCTCTCCCTCTCTGAAATCAATAAATATATATATGTATATATTAAAAATGAAATAGAATACAATAGAAAATATCAGAGTGTATACATATAGCAAGACTAAGTATTGTCCCCATACAATTTATTTCAATTATTTCACAATATAAAATGAGTTTCTTGCTGTGGGTCACTGGACAAAAGAGCACCGGTTAAGACATAGAATCAAGATTCACACAGCGAACACACAAAGGCTGCCTGCTCTGTGGCAAGCACGCTGCGAGGCCCAAGAGACCCAATTGTGAATAATACAATCTCTAGTCTCGGTCCATCTTCTGGCTGGGAAGCCAGTCAGCAAACTAACAGTTGCAGGATATGATGCTTAATGCTATGAGAGAGAATGTGAGAGGCTATAAAGCCCTGACATGAGAGCGGGCATCCAGGCGGGCTCCCCAGAGGAGGTGAGTTCTTAGCAAGGAAAGACTGACTAGGATCTCCTGCAGCCTCTAGATGGGAAAGGAACGATGGTCGAATGTCACGAGTTCTAGGCTAAAGACAACTTCTCATCCTGCCTCTTCTGAACAAGCTGTGAAGTTTTAGGTGAGTCCGTTAACCTTTCCACACCATTTCCTCAACTACAAAATGGACATTTTCACTGTCAATCCCAAAAAAGAGGTCATATGAGACAGACAATGTAAGTGAAAGTACTGTGTAAACTAGAAAGTAGGGAAGGATTGTTTCTATGGATGAGGAAATGGAAGTGTAGAGGAAAAAGTGTCCTGTTCAACCCCGGGGTCCTGCCTGCACTCGTCTTCCCACTGCAACTGAGCTACCTTGCAAGAGAGTGGGGGCAAGACTCTTAGAAATCTGACTACTGAAGATTTACCTTAATAAGTCTATTGCTTTAATGATGTTTTCATAGTGATGGGAGGTCAATAAGTATGCGAGAATTCCTCCCTGCCCTAACCAGTTTGGCTCAGCGGATAGAGCGTTGGCCTGCGGACTCAAGGGTCCCGGGTTTGAGTCCGGTCGGGAGCATGTACCTTGGTTGCAGGCACATCCCCAGTAGGGGGTGTGCAGGAGGCAGCTGATCCATGTTTCTCTCTCATCGATGTTTCTGACTCTCTATCCCTCTCCCTTCCTCTCTGTAAAAAAATCAATAAAATGTATTTTTTAAAAAGATTCCTTCCTTTCCCCTTCTGTTAATGAACTGGGATGTACCCAAACTCAGTGTTTCAAGTTACATAAGCATCATTCAGATCCTCTGCAACTGCTTTCATTTTGGAAAAGCAGCATTTCCATGAAAATGGTGTTATGCAAAAAGGCTTTGTGTATGTATGTGTAGGAACAAGCACGCATGAACACCGGTAAGGCACACAGAAACATACACCCAAGGGGAGCAGGTGTCTGACGGTACCTCCACAGTTAGAATGGGACTGACTTGTCCTCCCAGCCCCAGGGAAACCTAGTGCATGTTGGGCACTGGGAACTGCAGCAGGCCTCCAACACCGGGGCCAGACCAGTCCTCACCTTTCTGGAAGCCCCTCCTTATGCGTTCCATGGAATCCCAGGCTGTGAAGGGTTAGAAGCAGCTCAGAAGTCACCCAGTGCAATCCCCCTCTCACTCTACACCACTCCTGCCAGCCTTGACTCTAACAGCTCCCTCCCTGCCACGGCCGGCCATGTCACCTACGGCAGATGTAGCTCACTGAAAAAGACCTGGTATAGGGTTGAAACTTGCCTTGCTGCAACTCCTATTTCTTGGGGACAAATGTATATCCCTCACCTTGAGCCAGCCATAAGCGTCCAGGAGCCATAGCCAATGGCAAGAAGGGAGGCCAGCAAGAGTGCACAGACCTGAAGCTCTTCCCACACCTCCATCCATCTGCCAGTGGTTCTCAACCTTCTGGCCCTTTAATACAGTTCCTCACGCTGTGACCCAACCATAAAATTATTTTCGTTGCTACTTCGTAACTGTAATGTTGCTACTGTTATGAATCATAATGTAAGTATCTGCTGTGCAGGATGGTCTTAGGCGACCCCTGTGAAAGGGTTTGAAAGGGTCGTTTGACCGCCAACGGGGTCGCGACCCACAGGTTGAGAACCCTGAGATTCTAAACTGGTACTGGGGGGGAGAGGAGGAGTGAATGGGAGGAGGGGAAGAGAGGTGGAAACCCTGAATGCAAGTAAGTGGCTTTGGGCACATCCCTGCACCTCAAGTCTCACTTGAAGTGTGGGGGTCAGACATCACGAGGTCAGTTCCAGCCTTGATTCTCTTGGGGTCCAGCGTCCGTCTCTCGGGGTTCGACAGCTGTCCTCTCTGATGTGAAACGCAGGATCCACGAGTCCAGGACCAAGCAGGAAGTAGGAAAACTGCCCGCCCGTGGGTCCTCCCGTCACAGCCAGGCCTGGGTTAGGCTTGCAGCGTGCCCTGGTGACCCGCGAAGAGACGGCACAAACCTGAATGCCCAGCGCCGCGTCGGGAAGCGCGGGCGGCGGAGTGTCCTTTTAAGTTGTTGGGAAGGGGGTGTGGCTAGGGAGCCCGGGAGGCGCAGCTGCGCGCAAGGGGCGTGGCCTGGGGGCGTGGCCGCAGCGACTGGAATGTTGTTGGGTCCTCGCACCGCATAGTAAGGAGGGGACACGCCCCCTTTCTCCGAGAGGGCCAATTGGAGCGCCGGAGCGGTTTCAAGTCTCCCCGACCAGCTTGCCCGCCCGCCACCCCACCCCCCTCGGGGATTCGCTTTTTCCGTAACAAAATAGCGAAGCTCCGGATGTTCCGCAGCCCCGCTGCTCACGGACAGACGGTCCCTGGGCCTAGGACGGTGCTCCGCCACGCGAGGCGACGGTGGGCCGCGGAGAGGCCGAGTCCGGAGCCCGGAGGCGCGCGGGGGTGGGCGCTGCAGCCGCGGGTTGTTTATCTGGAGTACGGAGGGGAGGGGGGAGCCTGGAAACCGCCCCGTGTCCCATTTCCTCCTCTTGTTTTCGCTCCGGATTCTCCATGTTGGACCCAAACTGAGGAGCCCGGAGCTGCCGCCGGGGGATCGGGGCCGGGGGCACCCGGGGGAGCCGCTGGCCGGGCCGCCTGCTCTCCGTACAGGCCGCCTCCCTTCCCGGCCCAGGGAGGGAACCAGAGCAGGGATGTGAACAGCGGTGGGAACCCGAGTCTCGCGAGCAGGAGCGGAGCGGGCCCCCGCCCAGGCCCCCCAGCCCAGCCCAGCCCAGCCTGCGCCCGCCGGTCCTCCCGCCCAGCCAGCCCGGGCCCGCGGGATTGTTAGATGGAACACGGCTCCATCATCACCCAGGCGCGGAGGGAAGACGCCCTGGTGCTCACCAAGCAAGGTAGGGGCGAGCAACTTCCCCAAACTTTGCGTCGCCCCCGATCGGGGAGGGGGCTCACACCGCCCCGAAACCGAGGCCTGGCCCCCGACCTCCCGAGGCTCAGGACGGGCGGTTCCAACCGGGACCCCGGTCTTTTCGCCCCCGCGTCCGGGTCCGCACTCCGACCCCCGTGGGGGTGGTGCGGGCCCCGAGCTGCGGGCGCCGAGGGGGAGGGGCGTCATCCGCGCAGCTGTCACTCCGTCCCGGACCTCCTCCCCCCGGGGAGAGGCCGGGGGGCCGCGCTGGGAGCACGCGTGCCCGCGTCCGTCCGCTCGGCCGGGTGGGCCGTCACTTTCCCGCACCGTGCACGCTGCCCTGGGCCCGCGGGGCGGGGGTCCCGAGCTGGAACGGAGCCCAGCCTGCAGCCCAGCACTTCCCGGGCCCCCCAGCCCCAGGTCGCCCAGGCGGCGGGCGGTGACGGCGTCCGGCGGGACTTGGGACCAAGTTCCCAGCCCGGAGGCGGGGGCGGGGGCGCGGGCGGCCGCGTGGGGGGGGGGGGCGAGCCTGGCGTACCCGCCCGACCGCCCGCCCGCGGCCCTGCGCGGCGCCGGGACCTCCGCGGCGCGGGCTCTCGCCGAGCGACCCAGCCCGCCCCGAGCCCGCCGAGCCCCTCCCTGCCGTGCGCTCCGGCCGCCTCTGCACACAGAGCGCGTTTGTTTAGCCGGGAGCCGTGTCCCTGGTTACATAATTCGCCCGATGGCATCAGACCCGGCGTGCTTCTGAACCGCGCAGCGAAGGGGTGCGAGCTCC
Organism: Murina feae; assembly: GCA_004026665.1. Lineage (NCBI taxonomy): Eukaryota > Metazoa > Chordata > Mammalia > Chiroptera > Vespertilionidae > Murina > Murina feae. The sequence continues at coordinate 40,975 of PVJC01001691.1, read as the reverse complement.
CTGTGGGCCGCGGCCGGCCCTGTCGGGGGTTGGGGGGCTCCGAGGGAGGAGGATGGGGACCCGAAGAGGGAGCTCTCCTGAGTTTGGTCGCGCGGAGGCCCCGAAGCTCTCGCCCCCGCCCTGCGTTCTTCTTCAGGCGTTGAGGACTGTGTCTGAGAGAGCGGACAGAATTTCCGCGGGGAGTGAGGACCAGCGTCGTTTCTTTTCTGGAGAACTTCCCGGACGGGCCACCTGGCCCCGAGCTGGGAGAGTGTGCTCTTGGGACCTGATTCGGAGTTACGCCCTCCCCTGGACCTCCCACCCCCGCCCCAGAGCGGGGCGCGAGCTAGTGCTGCGGTGGAACTCGGAGGCCCAGAGCCTGTGGGGACCAGCAGCGGGGTCTCTGTGATGCCCCCAAGCCCCCTATTTGATAACAGAAGTCAGCAGATCACTTATTCGTGGGGTTCACAGACCCAAGGAGCTCCCCCAACTTGCCAAGGGGCAAAGAAGCTGGACTGGGAGGGTCATCCTTCCCCAGTTTCCGGCGTGGAGGGCAGCGTGCGCTCCTTGAATCACGCTTCTTCTGTAAATAAGCCTGTCCTGGAGCCAGAGCCTCTGCCTCCCTCTCCCGGAGCTGCATCGCCAACCCAGCTGTGACCCCCGCTGCAACTTCAGCCCTCTGCTCTCCGCTGCGCTGCGCTGCCTGCCAGGGGGAAGAGGGGGAGGCTCTCCTTGTTAACTTCACTCTCTGTCCAACCTCCCCCCAGGAAAGGACTCCAAGAGGCCTCCAGCACTGACGAGGTTTGGGGTGGAAGTTTTGCAGAGGTAGCAGTGTTGGTGAGAAGGGGGAGAGCGGCCCTGGGCCTCCCCACTCAGGTCCCCTTCCTGGAGGGGCTCCGGAGGCTGCCCTCCCGGTGAGAGCACTGCACCAGGAGGGAGGGAAAGCTGACCTGCTGAAGGGACGTCTCAGTTCAGAGCTGGACAGCTCATCCAGAGCGAATGGCAGGGACCAGAAGAGATGACAGCAGAAAGCAAAGCAGCTGGCTTCTGGACAGTGCTTAGTTGTTGATGCGGGTTGGAATTGCGTTTTTCATTTCCTTTGTTTGTGTGGCTTGTCCTTCAGATTTATCCCTGGAGGAATCTGAATTCTTAAGCCAGCAGCCATGGGTCTCTTTCTCTCTCCCCCATGTAATTTGATTACAGTCCAGAGAAAGCATACTTTCTTCCTAGGCTGCTCGGGCAACCAGCAAGCCAACTTTCTGAGTTCCTGATCATTTACAAATCCTGCATCTTAAAAAAAAGTGGAAGTAGGAAGCAAACATTTTACCTACTTTCGGAGTTCTTGCCTCCTTTTCTCTCCATAGCACCTCATGTCTAGGCCCTCCTCCCTTTGGAAAGAGAGGAAGAAGTGGAAGGCAACTTATTAATAAATAAATTTCTAGAAAACACAAATTGTTCCTAGCTTGAGTAGTTTTTTAGCAAAGTTGCTGCCATTTCAGCGTTGTTGTGTGTGTGTGTGTCCCCTTTTCCTGGTTTGGCATTCTCTTCTCAGGTCTTTCCCACTGGCTGGGTGTGTTGATTATTCAAAAGTAATTACAGTAGGGAAAGTAGAAGAAAGTTGCTGAAAGTATTGATGATAAAAGAGCCAAAGTTGGATCATCTTCCCAGACAGATTGGTGAAATGGCCTCCCGGTAACAGCAAGAACAGGGTTGTACGTAATATCCAAAGTAAAAAAGAAAAGTTACAGTTTGGCCAGAGAATGACCCTTCCTTGCAGCCCATATGAGGGTGTTGCCCCATTGCTGGGAGGCTGTACCATGGACTCTGGGATTGGATGGGAAAGCCACCTCTGTACCCTCCTGGTGTGAAATGAGAGGGCGGAGGCGCCTCTTCCAGAGCTCAAAGTGACTCACAGGCCCTTTGGGGGAGTCGGGGCCTTTGGGACCTTCCTTGTTTTCCGTGAGACCTGATGTCCCTTCCTTTCAAGGAGAGGAGGGCGATGCTTTGGGTTGTCTGCTGAAGTGTGTAACTGAACTGGTTCTGGCAGCTGACCGGACCTAAGAAGTAGGACTATACAGCAGGTTTTTCTAGCTCCTGCCTTCTCCTCTCCATGAGGGAGAATCTCTGCCTCACTTGCTCATGAAAGAGCTCAAATACCTTTCCCTAGAGTTGTAGCCAGGCCCTTAACTTGAAAAGCTTAGGTACAGTCTTGTTGGGGCTTTCTTCCTTCGCTGGCTCTCGTGGGTCCACCGTGCCTGTTTGTAGCTGGCTCCTCCTGCCTGCTGGTTTCTCTCCTTGCCCAGTCTTCAGTCTTGGCCTCTTTGTGGCTGCTGAAGCTAGCTCCTGTGTCTCCTTTAGAGTCTCCCTCCCCCTTTCTTGGAGTGGGTAATGGCTTGTGGGGTGACTTGAGCTTCTGTTTGCTCAAGGGAGTACTGCTAACTCAGCAATGAAGTTTGAAATGCCTAACATCCTGGGGTGGGGAGTTTGCAGTTCTGCTGCTGATTTTGACTTACAGAGCTTTCAGCTGAGCAGGACTTAGTAATTGCTGTGAAAACCCTTTCCTGAGATTGCAAGAGAGTATGGTGTTCCTGTTTCCTTCCTTCTCTGCTATAGAGGACTTACAGAAATTGGGCGATAGAGAGGCCCCTTTTCATCCTCTCAGAATTTCTGAATCCCTTCTAATCATGGACTTCGTAAACCGGTAAATGCTGTGTAGTCAACACTTCTAGACAAGGTGAAGCGCCCAGCCATTCTGTGGATAACTTATTACTAGAAGTGTTCGCAACTAAGTATGGGAGAGAGACAGTGAGCACACACTTACATACAGATACACCCCTTCCTTCCTCCTCAGCATTCTTCCTGCCGGCATTTGAGTAATTCGGGGGTCTTGTCTACTCCAGTTTTGAAACAGGTAGTGGTGGGGGGGGAGGTGAGGCAGGGCCAGCAGTTAAAGTGTTCATTGTTACTTCAAAGAATTCTTTCAGGAGCAAAATTGGTTGCTTCAGTCCTGAGGCAAATCCCTGCTTTCCATGTTTACAAATCTGATAGACAGATCACTTTAGTGTTCTGAGTGACTTATCTGTAAAATAGAAATATTGATATCTACACATCTGTAGTGGCTGGTAATTAGTAGGTGATTGATAATATTAGCCTCCTTTTTTACATATGTAGACCACTGCTACTCAGTGCCTCCTCCATTACCCCCCCCCACACACACACACACACACACAATGCAGACAGCACTCAGTCATGTGGGTTTTATTGTTAAAGACAGGTGGCCAGGGGTCAGAGGGGACACTTGATGTTGGGGCTTGGGCCTTCTGGAAGGATCAACCTCACGACCTTGCTAAACAGACCCCTTCTTTGTGCCGGTGTGACTTGGTGGGATTTTATCTGCACTAATTTGAGTGCATGTGCTTGGGGGCTTTTGCAGTTCTGCCTGGCGCCTGGGCATCTGGGGGGTGGGAGGAGGCCAGGTGGCCATGCACATCCTGTGAAGAGTCTCTGAAGTCTAAACCTGCTGAGCAGTTGTTCGACCTTCAGAAATGAACATAATGAAAATTGGAGACAACTGTGTGCTGTACTCTCTCACTGTTTGCATTTGCTTTGAGAATTAATGAACCCGGTGACACTCAAGATTTCTTTCAGCAAATTCTAGTAACAAGAGAAAAATAAATAGGTTTTAAAGAGAAATAGATGTTCTTAAGCTATGTCTTTGCTGCTGTGGTTTTGGGATACAACATTGAGATAGCACAAAAAGCAACATGAAACTGCTTTTCATCCTTTCTCAGGCTGGCCAGCTCAGGAAGCACAGCATTAACTCACTTGGTTTGGAGACATGGGATTGGGTATGGCTCTGGCATGAATCTCTCTCTATCTGAAATGGAGGAATAGTTCCCAACTGGGATGCAGATGAATTCATTAACATGCAAATCTTATGAAGGAACTAGCAGAAATCAACGTGGAGAAGTTGACTTAGAACTAGAAGCCTCCCTGGACCAGAAGCCAACTAGCACGAAGTTCATGCCACCAGCAAAGTGCCCGGCCTTCAGGTCTGAGTGGCCTATGCCTACAGAATGGGAACTCTTCAGGAGTGCACAGACCTCCCTGTGTGCAGGAGGTGCAGGTGTCCTGATCTCTGAGTGGACCTCCTGACATTTCCTTTCCCTTCCCGGGTACTCCTAGTCCTTCCCATCCCCACATCAGACTTTGCTCTTACTCTCTTTTTAGTCTATGCCTTCTTTTATCTCCTGCACTGTTCCTGGGGAAACAGATGTGGCTCCAACCACAGTGAGAGCCAAGCAGATTCATCAGAAAGCTCAAATCGTGTAATACAGGCTGCAAAGCCCCTTCCCAGAAAGGTAGATCCAGCTCAGCTGTTCCCATAGTAGAAGGGGCTAGGGCCTTACTTCACGGGAACAGTGATCTATAGGAAGAGACAGCAGGCTGAGGTGAGTCCTGGAGGAGTTAGTCAAGGACCACTGGCAACCTTAGACATTGGGTCTTAGCCAGGGATGCACATCAGATTCTCCTGTGACACTTACTAAAAATACTGACCCACCTGGGTCCTACTGAATCAGAGCAGAAGCTAGTGGAGCTGGGCATGCTCATATGCCAAGTGCTCCCTGTGATTCTGACATGTGTCCCTGGAGAAGAGCCAGCTAAGCACACACAGCAGTGGCCCCCAACTGCCTATTTAGCCCTGAGTGGGCAAAGTCCCATGGAGAAATCCAGTTTTGCTGTTTGTTAAAGATCTTGTGGCTTCTAAAGGGACGTCCTCAAGTTTTCTCAGTGTCTATGGACCAGGTAATGATTGCAGACAATATTTATAGGGTGCTTACCATGGGCCAGGCACTGTTCTTAGCATTAAATGCCTGTGAGTTCAAACTTCAAATACAAGGAACAGCCTGCCTTGCAATGCAGACCTCTCCTGACTGACCTGGGAGGAAAATGAACTGAAGAAAGGTTGTGCTCTAGGCAAGACCAGAGATGTTTGAGAGGCTGAAGTGGGGCAGGAGCCAGGTGTCCCAACTTCTAGCTCAGTGCTCTCCAGGTAGGCACACCCATGCTGGTGGTTGGTCCCAGGTGAAGCAGGCTGACTCCTTCCAGTCCTGCAGAGCCAGCCATGAGAGGAGGGAAGGAACTGATTGGCCAGCCGAGAGAGAGAGAGAGAGAGAGAGAGAGAGAGAGAGAGAGAGAGAGAGAGAGAGAGATATGGATTGGGGGGACTGGAATAGATTTTGGCAGAGTCCCAGAAAAGCCATTTCCCAGGGTTGGCCATGTAGCTACCTCTGTGTGACCTCTGGAATGAGAAGAAATCTCTGGTCTTTTCAATATGCACATTTTGAGATTGAGACTGAGATAATGATATGAAAGTACTTTGTATTTAATGACTAGCAGCTGACATTTACGTTTACTAGGGTTAGGACACACCCTAAGCTCCTTAAAATTTTCACAGCTCTGTGAAATAGGTAATACTTGTCTTCCCATTTTACAGATGAAGAAACTTGAGGCCCAAGGCCGCACACATTACACGTGACAGAGCCAGGTTTTAAAGCCAAGTCTATGGTAACTTGTGTACTCACTCTAAAGTTCACTAGTTAGAGAGATGGTTGAGTCCCTTGCTTTGTCCTGTGCCGCCTTCACTCCTCCTCTCTGTCTCTCATACACATGTCACCTAAAGCAGGCTTCCATAACTGGAAGGGAAAGAGACACTGGATTTTTCAGTCTTTCACCAAATCCAATCATTCCAGCAGAGAGTCAAGACAGAGACTGAAACAGCCATCCAGAGGGTGTTTGTGTCCTGCTTGGCAGGATTCTGTTAGCCTCCCAGCCTCCCCCAGGGGCCTGCTCAGCGCCTCCTTAAGTGTTGAGAGAGAGGCTCAAGGTGGGCAAATATGGCTTCCAGTCCTCCATGATGACATCTCTGCCCTAGCTGGCTCTGTGTGGGGCAGGATCCAGTCCTTTGCGTTTTCCTGGGTTGTACCTCAGATCTCTTCCTGCTGCTGCTGTGGGCCTTAGATCACTTCCTGGCATCCAAGAGCCCTCTGGTGTTGGATTGGAGGGTCCTCCATCTCTGATCCAGGACCTGTTGCTCTTTCTGGGAACCGCACTCCCACCCCAGCATGTTTTTAAAGTATGTGCGAGAGCCCAGGAGAGTGTATTGGCTGATTCTGAAATTGATAAGAATATCTTAATCATGTTTTAAAAGTTGTTAGGAACCCCCTACTCCCCAAACTGAGTCCTTCTTGAGGGAAGATCCTTAAAGTTGAGACCCTATGTTGAGGTCAGTGACTAGATTGCCAAAGGGGACAGGGAAAAGACTGGAGACAAGTTAGCCAGGATCTGTGACCCCCACCCTTACCCCACAGGTGGCACTAAAGACCCAGGACTGAAAGAAGTTATACTTTGTTAGAAAGGAGGGAGATGCAGGGAACCCTCCTGCACCAGGAAGGAGAACTAATAAAGACGTGTAGTCCACGCTATTCTTGCTCTCTTTGTACACGTGGTTTACCATGACTGAATGCAATCCTTTATTTTTCACAAATAAAGCCTTGGGGTGAGGGGTTGCAGTCCATGCCAGCAGATTCACAGCTGCTCTTTGAAACTTTTGGAACTGTTGCTAAACTGGGTGAGGCCTTGCCTGCCTTGTTTTCCAAAAAGAATGGTGTCAGCATTTGGGCATTGTGGAAACTGGTACAACCGCCCCATTATTTCCAGGCTTTTCTGTGTGTGGGATGTCTAGGCATCTCACCCTCTGGCTCCCTGCTGACTCACCTGCTGGTCCAAGAGCATTTCCATCCACCTGGCACTTTAGGGCCTGTCCTTAGCCAAGCACAGATGCCCCTTGCTGAGGACTTGAGAGGAATCCTCTCCATGGGAAGTCCCAGTCAGATGTGTCTTGGCTGCAGGGCCCAGGCAGCTGGCCAAGAAGGGCCGGAAATGCTCCAAATACTCCTTCCTCCAATAGGAGGCCCCTCACAGAGGCCATTTTCTAGTGATAGCCAGACTAAAGCCTTTCTGTAGGGGGATGGGAGATGGAGGAGAATAAAGTAAGGGACGAACCAAAAAAGCATCCTTCTACATGAATGGGCTTATTAACATCCAGTAGGCTGAGAGCTTGTCTTCTGCTGAATCCTAGGCAGATGTGTAAGGTTCCTTTGCTGGGACACGAAGCTGTGTTGTTGGCAACAGTGATAGCTAAACCTGACCTTCAGAAGAAGGTTAAAAATAGTATTGTCCTGGCAAAGCCTGTCTTCATCTGTGCATGTGTGTGCGCATGTATATGCACAGGCTTCTTAAGAGGCACAAATAAATGTCCCCAACTGGTATTTCCTGTAGGCAGTGGTGGTAGATACAGGAGAGAGGACATCATTTATTTCAAGTGAAACAGCCTCTCGCCTGCTTTTCTGTTATTTGCAGAATAGCCCAAGAGTTGCAAGCTGGAAAACAATTTTTGTAGTGGATTTGGGAGAAGGTATAGGGGTTGTTTCTACTTTTTTGAAACCTGCTCATGATTAGTGTTCCTCTGTCACCTCCCATCTACTTTCTTGAGCTTCAACCACATGCCCGGGTGGGAGGGCCCTGACTTCCTTTTGTTGGCCCTGTGGAATGAGACCCTCAGTGTTGTCAGGTAGTGGTCATCTCTCCTTAGATAGTTAACTAAAATGAGCACAACATTTACCTTTAGTTTTGCACAGTACATTACAGACAATAAGTTTTGTTTATCATTTCAGTCAGGAGTGAGGTCTTGCTGTTATCCCAACTAATGGGTGAGGAAACTAAGGCTTAACATGACTGTGTGCCTGAGTCAGGAACTGGCAGAGCCTGGACCCTAACCCACGTGATCCTTAGAGCGGGGGATACCTCTCAGGTGCCCCCTCTCTTTACACCCTACCTCAGTAGGAGGCCTTGCAATAGTGAACTAACTGGAGGGGTGACCTGGCTTCCCTGTTCTTAGTCACTTGCGCACTTTCTTCTTAAGCCAGAGCTGCCCCCATTAGCTCTGTGCTGGTTCTCTTCAACATGCAGCTCTAAGCCAGGTGTTTGGAGCAGGGAGAGTAGGCTGGGTATCCAAACAGGTAGAGTAGGATGAAGGAGGGAGAGCAGCTGGTTATGGGGCTATATGACACCCACTGGAATCCTGTCCTCCCTCAGGGAAATTGGGTGCAGTGAAATCCTCACAGGCTTGTAAATCTTGTGTCCTCCCGGGGAAGAGGGGCCAATGCCCCTCCCTATCATACATGGAGGGTGGGAGGTAGCCTGCACCCAGCTGTCAGGGACAGGGTGCTGCCATCTGGCTGACAGGAGTCCTTGGAAAGGCTCTTAGACACAACTTTCACATCCCACTCTGATGTGTGTTCCCCACCGAGCAAAGCAGGTCTTGGACCAAAACTTCTGGCTCCAGCTCCTTCCCCATCCCATCCCCCATTGTCTTGATCTCCGGAGGTAACTGCCAGGGAAAGCAGGGGCAGGGCCGGGGTGTGGGTGAGGCAAACCCTGAAATGGAATTCCAGAGCCTTGTACTGTTTCACCCCTTGCACTTTTTTCATTTGCTGCCCAAGAGGACAGCAAAGAAGAGGCACTAGACTGACCCTTTGCTGGCCCAGCCTAGAGAGGGACACAGCAAACGTTCTTGCTAGTGCCTCACAACCTCCCCGTTACTGCAGGAAGAAACACACAGGATGGCTGAGCTGTTGGGGGCCCTAGGGTAAAAAGGAGACCTGGGTTTCAGTCTTGGCTCGGTTGTCCTGCTATGCAATCTTAACCTCCTGGTGCTTTAGTTCCCCTTCTGGAAAATGGGGGATTAGTGCCTACAGGTGGGTTTTTAGTGAGGAAAGTGAGGTAATGATGTCAGGTGCCTTCACACAGGCCGGCACGTCGTCGGTGCTCAGTAAACGTGACCGAGGCCCGGAAAAACTAAGTGGTTTGCCTCTCGTGCTCAGCTCCTTCAGAGCCCACCTTCATCTTCTCACACTGGCACCCTTTCTGCGCCGACTCTTCTGGGCTATTGCGAACTAGCGAAGAGTTCCACAGGCCTGGAGGTCCCTGGAGTCATTCAAACAGCCAGTGACAGTTATTGAGCACCCGCCACATAGAGAGCTGGAGGCTGATGGATGTACCGGGTTCAGGCCATTGCAGGCCCTGTCAGGAGACAGCCATGTTGAGAGAAGGCTGGAGAAGGCCCTGATGGATTCTTAGTGGCAGTGTTTGTAAAGGTAAAGAGGACAGACAACCTGGAGAAGGATTGAAGGAAGTGGGGCGGGCCCCAACAGGGAGAAAAGTAGTGAGTCTGGGGTATCGACTTGCTGTTATGGGTCTGGGGTAGCTTCCCAGGCACCACCGCTCTATGCTGTGCTCTGAGCACCGGCCCCCGAGGTCAAGGCATTTATGGTCTCTGAGGCCCAGGGTCTGCGCTGGCCACATTGTGTTTTTGAGAAGATCCTCATCCCCCCGCAGAGCCCAAACCAAGCTGAGGTGGCCCCCAGCCCCACCTTGCCAAGAAGCTGCTTAAGACTGCAGCACTTCTGCCTGTTGGGCCTCCCCCATAGACACCAAAGAGGCCTCTGTGGCCCCGGCCAGCTGCCCTTCAGCTCCTAGCCTCCCAGGATTACTCAGCCTTCACAGTGGCTGTCACTAAGATGCTGAGTGCGTTCTTGATGGCCTCTCTTAAGGAAAGGCGCAGGCTGTGTGGCCTTGTAAGAAAGGCTCAGTGGCTGGGTTAAGCCTCTGTGGTTCTGCGTGAAGAAACCATAAACCAAAGACAAAGGTTCAGCTTCGGTCTTGGAGCTTTATGTGAGCGTCTGCTTAAATCCCTGGGCTTGGAATTGAATGTGGGTCATACAAGCAGGTGGAGAAGCTGTCTTTTCCCTCTGGTTTCTGCATAGATTACTGTGAGTAGGAAAAATCAAAGGGGCCTCCTGCTAAGTGCTAGGCTGTGCTCTGACATTTGTCTCCTTGATATAGAGGCCTTGGGTGGAAGTCCCCAATGTACTTTCTTCCTAACAAAATCCCCAGTCCCTGGAAATTCTGATTCTTCCACCAGGGCCAAGAGCTTGACGGTAATATCCAGGTTTTTAGGGTGATTGCTGGGGAGGCCTGATCACTTTCTAAAAGCTTTCTAATGGTCATACCAGTTTCAAGGGAGCTGATCTGACCCAGGGAGAGGAGAGAGCAAGCTTTGGAGGACCCACTGACCAACCAGGATACCCTCTCTGCAGGAATCCCTGCACCTTTCTGTTGAGGCAGAGCTAAGTCAGGGCACTGGGGCTGACTACCCGTGGTCCTGGCAACAGGGTTTGGCTTTCTCCCTTCTCTCCAGGGACACAGGCAGCCCAATAACTGGATGCTAAGTGGCTCTTCCATCACCTCATCTGCACAGGCCACCTTGGTGGTACGGTCATGCTATGAGGACTTGGGGGAGTTTCTGAGTGGCCCCCACTGCCTTGCTTTCCCCCTTCCCTTACAGCAGGGAGCAACACAGGGAAAGTCGTCGTCAGTGCCACAGATCCTTTGGCCTTTTTTCCTCCACAAAGACATTGGCCTTTCCAGTGTTCATTTTCCTGCACAGAGTTTACCTTGTGCCTCCCAGGCCCATGGCCCACACAAGCTTGGGGAGCCTAGACCTGTGGCTGAGGACCATTCTGGCCATGGTTGTGTGGCGCCACCTCCTGGCCACAGCACCCACAGTGTTTTTCCAACTCTTGATCAACAATTGCCAGAACTGTTCATCTAAAAAACCAAAAGGAACTTGGAAAAGATGCTATATTCTGAAGTCATTTCTGGTTCCTCCTTTAATGCCCATAACTTTTTGTATCAACTTGGCCTTTCTGGGGCTGCCTTGCCAAGCCTTCTGTTAAAACACCTTTGTGAGCCCTGACAGGTTTGATTCAGTGGGTAGAGCGTCGGCCTGTGGACTGAAGGGTCCAAGGTTCGATTCCAGTCAAGGGTATGTACCTTGGTTGCGGGCACATCCTCAGTAGAGAGTGTGCAGGAAGCACATCAGTGTTTCTAACTCTCTATCCCTCTTCTCCCTTCCTCAAGTAAAAAATCAATAAAATATATTTAAAAACAACAACAACAAACACGTTTGTGAGGGCATGAGTGGGGGGGGTTGAAGGGCAATGGGGAGATAAGGACACATATGTAATACCTTAGTAAAAAAAATAAAAATGATCATAAATAAAATAAATAAGGGGGGGGCACCTTTGCATTTCTATTGCCTAAATTATCAAGGAAGGACTGAACAGCTACACTCTGGAAACAGGGACCTCAAGCTAGACCCCAACACTAGATGTGTGTGTCCCAAGGGGTTAATCTGCCTCTGGCTGAAGATTAGAGGAGGGCAGTGTTACAAAAAGTGGCTGGAGTGTGGGAGGAGACAAGGGTATGAACAACTACATACTAGCTTTTTCTTCCGGGCTGCAGCTCTTCTGTTCTCCGGTCAGCTGTATCTAGTCTGAGTTCAGTTCCGTTGCCGCTGACCCAGCAGCTAGGGAAGCTGACCCTGGACAGAACCACAGCTCCACTAACTTAAAGGGAAGGGGTCCAGTTTACTTACCTAGAATGGGTCGTCTTGTTGGTCAGGGAGGATTCACCTTTGTGAATTAATTTTGAGGTACCTGCAGTGTGCTGTGACAGAGCAGGACACCGTTACTCTACCTGGTGCCATCTTTGAGTGCCCTTCCCAGGGAATGAAGAGCAGATTTTCTGCAGCCCATTTCCCAAACCAGAAAGTAGGGATTCCTGCTGTTTTTGCTCTAGAGAAAAGATGTTGGAATAAACATGTACATTTCACTGCTGACTACATTGGGTTAGTGGCCAAGCACATACTGTGTACCCTGGTGGAGCTTACAGACTAGTGGGGATACAGCACCAGAGTTGGGGGAAGGTACCTGTGAATAGAGATGCTCTGTAGTTAATGCTTCCTCATTCTTTCTGCTCTAGGCCTGGTCTCCAAGTCCTCTCCTAAAAAGCCCCGTGGACGTAACATCTTCAAGGCTTTTTTCTGCTGTTTTCGCGCCCAGCATGTTGGCCAGTCAAGCTCGTGCACTGAGCTCTCCGCATACAAGGAGGAAGCCAACACCATTGCTAAGGTAGCTGGGCAGGGTGGTGTGATGCCATGAAGGAGGGAGCTGCTAGTGGAGTCCATGCATCCACAACAAGTGGACAAGCAGCCCTGCCTGAGATCACGAAGATCTCTGGCTGAGAAAAGGCCCTTCCTGTAATGGACCCGTAGTTGGTTCCTTATTCTTCTTGCTTCTTCCCACTGTGGTATGGGCCACCCGGATGTCCCTGTCATTTCTGAGGGCCCTGCAGTCCACAGCCTTCCAGATTCTAGGACCTGTGTAAGGAGATTTACAGATTCCCACATACAGGTGTGGAAACAGACCCAGAGGGTTTATGTGGCCCCTAAAGAATTAACGGTTAATAAATGGCAGTGTCGGGGTTCCAACTCAGATTATTCTGGCTGTCAGTCCTGTGTCTGTTGTTTGCTTTTTACTATGCAAAACTACCGTCCAAGTTACTTGATTTTCAGGGAACTAAGGAATTGAAATTCTTCCACATTCTTGATAACCCCTTCCAGCACTCTCACCTGTACCTGTGAGAGACATTTGGGGATGTGTAGGTGTCTTTGATCTTCACAATGACCAGTAAATATGTCTGGCTTTTCAAGGAGAGGAACAGCCCTGACCAGAAATCCTTCTGCCCCCAATGCCATTGGTACTTTACGAAACACCAAGGTCTAGCTAGCTGTCTTTCTCTCAAAACCAGGCTAATGACACGTACATCAGTGAAAAATTGCTTCATTATCCAGTAGTACAACATGATGTATTACTAAGCGATTGATTTTTACAAAGAGTTCATAATAACATGGAAAAGTACTGAGCTGCAACATTAAGTGAAAAAGCAGAATGCAAAATTATATACCATGGGGGGGGAGGGCGCCTGCTAAAACAAATTTGAAAGAAGTGACAAATTAAGTTTTTCTAAGTGCTAGGGTTTTTTCTTCAAGGTTTCCGTTAAGAACACACTACTTTTTACAACATTCTTAACATTAGCAAAAGGTGGGGAAGCCATTCTGATCTCTCCCACTCCACCTTCCCACCCATCTTGGGACCCATAATGTGGGTTCCCATTGGCTTTTTCTGTTTTGTTGAGACTCAATTGCTCCCCCATGTGTCTCCCCCAAGGAGGGAATAGGAAGTACATGTTCTCAAGGAGAAGCTTAGGTTCAAGGACTAAGCAAGAGGCTAAACGCCCACAGTGAGGAATTCCAGTTTTGGTTCTGACTCTTGTGTGTCCCTGCACCACTCACTTGAATTCCCTATTCCTTGCTTTGTCCAGCTGAGGCAGTGGCAACTAAAAGCAGGGACAGTGTCTTCTCCACCCTTCATCAGGCCTAATGTGGAAAGGAAGTTCTGGCCTTTCTTGCCTAGGCCTTAAGAAAAGTCAATTTTGTCATGTCAGTACCTTCAAGGAGGCTGGGGTCTTGGGGAGATCACCTTCTAGGCCTGAAGCAGAAGCAGTGGGCTGTGGACGGGTTGGGGGTTGGTAGGCTGGCACTGACTGCCTCCTCTTCTCCTGCAGTCTGACCTGCTCCAGTGTCTCCAGTACCAGTTTTATCAGGTATGTGAATCTGACCGGGTATGTGCTCAGAGCCCAAGATCCCATGATCCCAGCTAACCCCATTGGATAATGCCCTCATTTCTCTGTATCTAGCTGGCCAACTCCCTATCCTGGGAAGCTATTTGTTCCAGATGTTTGCTGAGGGCCCATCATGTGCAGTCTGTGGATTTTGGAGGCACAGTTTGGGTCCATCCCACACCAGCCCTGGCCCCCATCTCCAATGTCCAGATCATTTCCTAGTGCAGTTGTCTCTTCTTTTTCTACCTCTTGGCCTTCAAGAGGCATCTCTCCTGGGTTGGAGTTGGGGGTCTTTCACCTCGGTGAGCCCAGCTCTTCCCAGAGTCCTGCTGAGATGAACACTGAGAACAACAACTGGGCTTTCTTGGTGGCAGATCTCAGCTGCCTGGCTCTGGTTTTAGATCCCAGGGACCTGCCTGCTCCCAGAGGTGACAGAGGAAGATCAAGGAAGGATCTGTGTGGTCATTGACTTGGATGAAACCCTTGTGCATAGCTCTTTTAAGGTAAGACATCTGGATTCCTTCCTACCCCCATCTTGGGCTATCTCGTGCACCCGGCTGAGGTGGCCTAAAGTTGATAGAAGAGTGATCAGGATGGGACAAGCTGGCTCTCTCAAATTTTGGGCACAGTGGCATCACAAATATCTGGAGACTACACCCAAGAATGTTGAGTAGGAATCCCTGCTCCCCCTAACCACTGCCAGCAGGCCACCACTGCCCCCAGTCACATAGCATAGAATGTTACCAGGGTTGTGTACAGGGCAGGCCTAAAAGAGGGCTTGACTCAGCCTTGGATCTTGCTCCTCTCTGTTTTATTAAAAAGTTTATTAACTGAAGAAGGCCCTGAAACTCTCAGCTCAAGTGGAATTTGTCGGGAGGGGCTAAGTAGGGAAAACCAGACAAGACATTGCATGCTGTGCTGGGGTGAGAACCACTTAGTGGGCTGGCAGGAGGAGCTTCCTAGAGTCGAAGATCTGTTCCCACCCCTCAGTCACTGACCTCATTAACTTTTCTCCTTTCCAGCCAATCAACAACGCTGACTTCATAGTGCCTGTAGAGATTGAGGGGACCACTCACCAGGTAAGTGGCCTGCTAGGCCACATGCATCCCCAAGGCCTCGGAGTCCACCATTCTTCTCAGGGCTTGTGTTCCATCAGTTGATCCCTTTCTTGTAACTTTAGCCTCTTTTTTATTGGTACTTTTCACACCTTTTCACACTCAAGCCTTTCTCGTCTTAAAAAAAACTATTTTTAAATTTCACTCCCTAATCCCCCACTAGCTGTCACCTTTTTTCTCTTTGCAGCCAAGCTGTTTGAAATTAAAATTTTTTAAAAATATATTTTATTGATTTTTTTTTTTTTACAGAGAGGAAGGGAGAGAGATGGAGAGTTAGAAACATTGATGAGAGAGAAACATCTATCAGCTGCCTCCTGCACACCTCCTACTGGGGATGTGCCTGCAACCAAGGTACATGCCCTTGACCGGAATCAAACCTGGGACCCTTGAGTCTGCAGGCTGATGCTCTATCCACTGAGCCAAACCGGTCAGGGCAAAATTAAATATTTTTAATCATAGTGATAGCTACCATGTATTGATCACCACCCTTCTTTCCCAGTGTGACCAGCACTCCTGTATAATTTATTACATTTTCTCTAATCCTGAATAGTTGACTCTCTGCCTGTTCCATGCAAGGAAGCCAATACTAGCTGTTTCCTCTCCTCCCCATGCCTACCTTCTCCAACTAGCTAGGGAGCTTCTTCCTCCCAGCCAGGCATCTCCTCTAAGAAGCTTTCTCCTCCCTTCCCTTTGGGTTCCTAAACTGGTTTCTTCCCCATTAAGTGTTCAGTACACATCTGTCAAAGAGCACTTGAAGCCAAATAAAATTAGGTCCACCCTAGCTGATTTGGCTCAGCGAATAGAGCATAGGCCTGTGGACTGAAGAGTCCCGGGTTAAGTTCCTGTCAAGGGCATGTGCCCGGGTTGTGGACTCAATCTCCAATGTAGGGCATGTAGGAGGCAACCAATCAATGACTCTCTTTCATCATTGATGTTTCTATCTCAATCTCTCTCAAATCAATAAAAATATATTTTAAAAAATAAAATAAAAATAAATAAGATTAGGTTCTGGCCCTGCATACCCTACTCGGCCCAGGGTTAAGGACCATGTGGTATAGTGGAAAGCCATTTTCTGCAAACACAGAAGACATGGCAGCTGGCCTGAAAGTCAGGGACCATCAGGAACAATGCCCTGATACTTGCTTGCACAGCTGGTCAAAGAGAGTTACTTGTAGAGGAATGGAGTTTGGGGCTTTTGTGGGTTGTCATCACCATCCTGCATCCATCAGAGGCTTTCTTCACCAGCACCAACCCCCTCCCGACTGAGGGACTCTGCCAAGCCTGGACAGTCTGATTGAGGGTGTAAAAATGAACAAAACTCACAGGGAAAGATGAAGGCATGTTTTCAAGCTGGCACATATAGACTATGAACCCCTAGTTAAGGAGGGGCATGAAGGAGGCAGGGTTTCAGCAGAGTGGTAAGGGATGCTGAGCTTGATGAAGAGCCGGGAAGAGGGAGGAAGTTGTTGAGGGCTGAAGAAATGGCAAATGATAGGGAGCCAAGTTGTGGCTACCTGGAGCGGAGGACTGCTGCTGCCGAGAAAGGAGGGAGCTGGTGGTCAGTTCAGGCCACCTCCGGGAGGGAGAGTCATAGCAGGTATATGCTTGTGCGGGGAGTCCCATAGATGAGTGGAGCTTTGAAGGAGCAGTTCGAGTAGCACCTGTGTCGGCCGTGTGAGAGGGCAAGAACCTGGAGTCAGGAAAGCAGTAACATGTAGACGGATGAATGTGTAGCCAAAATGTGCAAGATCACGAAAGGTGGACACGAGTGTCAGAGTTGTTTAGCAGGAGTGAGTACTAAATGGGTGGGGACACTAAAGCAAGCAACTGCTGAGTGCCTGGTCTGCGGTCATTGAGGGGAAAAGTCACTTCTCCCTGGTGCATTTCAGAGAAGCTGTGTGAGGGCATGAGGTTTCAGGAAGTATCTGCAACCTTGCCTGATGGTGACCGGACACACTGTCCTGCCAGAGCCAAGGACAGGAAGCTCCCACAGAGGCTGTGGCTGGATTCAAGTAATCCAGGATAGGCTGTTTCCACCTGTGAGGCCTATTCTTGATTACTTGTTTCTGGAGGCAGCTGATGATTCGCCGCTGGACACAGAGCTGGCTCCCAGGACAGGTGCATGCATTTCCTCCTGAGCTGGGTCCAGGCTGGGACCACCAAGCCAACAAGCCTGGTGAGGAGGTGATACTAATACCCTGGCCTGTGGGCCAGAAGGCTTCCAGTCAGGGGGTCCCAGGGGCTGAGGTGTGGGAGTCTGAAAGCACTTGCTTTTTTGTGGAAGTGGTGACAGTCACCTATCCTGTGACACTTCACCCTCACAGGGGTGCCTTCAACAAGCCTCTCTGCTTTTCCTCAGGTGTATGTGCTCAAGAGGCCTTATGTGGATGAGTTCCTGAGACGCATGGGGGAGCTCTTTGAATGTGTTCTTTTCACTGCCAGTCTGGCCAAGGTACCTGGGGCAGGAGGAGAGAAAAGAACTGGGAGCAGGTGTGGCAGCTACAGGGGTGGTCCAGTAACTCCTTGCTGGTCCCCAGATTGCCACCAAACCAAAGTGTCTTCTCTTCTCCCAGTATGCCGACCCTGTGACGGACCTGCTGGACAGGTGTGGGGTGTTCCGGGCCCGCCTATTCCGTGAATCCTGTGTGTTCCACCAGGGCTGCTACGTCAAGGACCTCAGCCGCCTGGGAAGGGACCTGAGGAAAACCCTTATTTTGGACAACTCGCCTGCTTCTTACATCTTCCATCCAGAGAACGCAGTGAGTGGCCCAGATGCCCACACTGCAGGGGTTGGGAGTGTCCTTGCCCTAAGTGAGAGAGGGAGTGGATGGGGACCCTGGGACTTGGCCAGAAGAGCACACCATCCCAGGTGGACCCAGCTAGCTCCAGGGGCTGGGGCAAGGGAAGGAAGAACTGGCATTTGGGAGGCTAATGCTGCCTTTTCCCTGCCTCAGGTGCCCGTGCAGTCTTGGTTCGATGACATGGCAGACACCGAGTTGCTGAACCTGATCCCAATCTTTGAGGAGCTGAGTGGAGCAGAGGATGTCTACACCAGCCTTGGGCAGCTGCGGGCCCCTTAGCCTTCCCTGATTCCGAGCAACGGCCATCCCAGTAGGGGACTTGCCTACACTGTGCCTTTATGACCAGCCTGACAGACGGAGTGGAAACTGGAGCATCTCACCAAACGGGGCCTGGAAATAGAAGTGATGGGAAAGAACTTTAGGACAGGTTAGATGCTGAGTGGGCAAACATCAGATCAATGATACCCCAAGCCGCCTACTCCCCGAGTTGGGTTCCTGAGATGAGAGTGTGTGTGTGTGTTGCCTTGAACTGTGTTCAAGGATATAAGTGTTTTAGGTTGGGGAAAAGCTGAAAGATCAAGACCTTCCCTAAGTTGGTCTCCTCTTCAATCACCTTGAGCTCTGTAGGGATGAAGACTATTCAGGGCTCCGTTGCCAAACCCATGGCCTTTCCTCAGTGTTGTAAGGCTTGTGCCAAGGAGAAAGAAGGGGTCAGCGGGTGCCCGGGGCAGACTCCTTTTTGAAACCTTTCTCCAACCAGCTGCTGCAGATAGAGGACAATTCTGGGAGATGGAAGCTTGTTCCAGAACTGGTCGCCCCAGGGGCCATCCCGTCCTGCAGTTCAAGGGCTGCACTTCCTTCCAGCTGAGTGCCTGGCCTGGGCCCTCTGTGTCTCCCCAAGGCAGCGCCTCCTTCCTCACCACCTAGCCATAAGTCTCAAACCCATGGGGAAGGTCTTCCTGCCTTGGAAGAGGGCAGATAACTGACTTCCGTTCTTTTGACTCTGTTTTAAAAATCTCCTTCTAACATGGAGTTTTGGGCCTGTTTTGTTTCTGACAAAGCTGCAGTCCTGGGCTTAGGGTGAATGTGGGTGGCACTGGGGGTGCAGGGAAGAGGAAAATCCCAAAAGCCTGAATGTGTGTGTCCCCTTGCTTGTATGTGGGTCAGCTGAGCTTGGTACTGCCTGTAAATCTGTCTTCAGGGATTCTCTGCTGGTGCTGGTGCAAGGACTTTGGTTCCAAAGTCCGGGAAGGGCGCTCCCTACCTGCCCTTCCTTTTCTTGGGCAGGGCTCTTTCCTGGTGTGTCTTCCCCTGGGCCTGGCCTGTGACAAGCTCTACTCCATCTTCATCCCTCCTGGCTGTCGCTTTTTCTCTCCAGAGCCTCAGAGGCACTCCTGCTTTTCCTGGGCTGAGGGGGAGTGGGTGTTCTTATCATTACTTTACCAGCCTAACACATGCCTCCTGCCTCTGGTAACAGGTATGATGAGCCCTTCATATACCTCCCCTTTGCGTATTTCTTGCTTTCAAAGTTTGTTAATAGTGAATGCTTTAAAAAGGAGGCACAAAATGGAATTCCCCAGGATAGAAATGGGGGGGGACTGCTGCTGTAATTGGAAGCATAAGGGACCCCCACCCCACCCCAAAAAAGGAGGCCCCATTTCAGCATCTTAGCCTTAATTGTGGTTTCCCCCAGGGCTGGGTGGGGTTCTCTCCTGTTCCCTCCCTCTGAGGCTGGATGGAGTTGCTCTCACCTCATTTCCCTGGAGGCAGGTGTTACAAAGCATTTGTACGTTATTTCAGATGTGAGGACACCTCCCACTCGGGACTCATTCCCATTATCCATTTCCACACATTAGGTCCAGCCTGAGAAGAGCCAGGTGGGGGAGCAGCAGCTTCGTATTCTAGCTGGTAGCTGGCTGACTAGCATCTTGTATTATGGTGCCACCTCCTGTTTTGTCCAAGGATGTAAGGCCTTGTGTTTCCCTGGTGTCACAGACATGGAACAGTCCCCAGAGCCATGTGGTCCTTTCCTCCAGCATCATTTCTCGTGTCCATGGGGTCCTGCAGGTGGGGGAAGAGGGCTCTGATACAAGCCTGGGACAAAGGCTCCTGAAGGAAATGGGGGCCTCTGGTTCCAAGGCCCAGGGCTAGGCCTCCACCCTAATACTGGGAGGGGTCTCAAGCGGCCTTATGTGGATGAGAACCACCCTAAGGGTTAATTGAGCCTTTGGGTTCAGTTTTGCCATCTGGCCCAGCCAAGGTTTTCTGACTAAGCAATAAGAGGCTCTAGACCAGCGGTTCTCAACCTGTGGGTCTAGACCCCTTTGGTGGTCGAACTACCCTTTCACAGGGGTCGCCTAAGACCATCCTGCATATCAGATATTTACATTACGATTCATAACAGTAGCAACATTACAGTTATGAAGTAGCAATGAAAACAATTTTATGGTTGGGTCACAACATGAGGAACTGTTTTAAAGGGCCAGAAGGTTGAGAACCACTGCTCTAGACGGGTCCTGTCCCTAGGACCCTTTCTCCCATGTTCCTCCAGTGAAGAGCCTAGGCAGCCCCTTGCCTATCAGGCTTGTCCGAGTGTGACCCATGGCAGAGCCAGGAGAGCTGGGGGCAGTGTCCTCATGTTTTGTGTGGATTCTGCCCTGCCCACCTGCAGTTCCTCAATAGACGAGCCATTTCCACTTCCTCAGAGAAGCAGCCAGCCAAATAAACCGTGTGGACCAGAGCCAGCCTCATTTGCTGCCTGGTTTCAGGTTTCACCTGTGTTGGTGGCAAGAGAAGATTGCTCCTGGAGGACACAGGCCAGACCCAGTTTTTGAGGAGGAAAAGGTTGGGAGGGAGCTGGTTCGCCTCAGCATCTGTGCTCGGGCTTCCCACCAGCCCTCCCTGTTTTCGACTGGTCTTTGGAAGGCAGTCAGCTGCCATGCCTGGTCGGCACCAATTCAAACCATGCCAGGAATCTGCCCCCCGCCAGGTTCAGTTCTTTAATGTGCCTCTTCAGGGACACAGTGTGTCTCTCTGATTGGGCTTCTAAGTCAAAAGCCTGATGTTCGTGTCCCTCTCATAGGGGGAGCTTTGGACACAGGACCAGTTTGGAAAGGGTCAGGTAAGAGTTCACTCTGCACATTGTAGAGGGGACACTCTGTAGGCCCATGGGTCCCTTATATAGAGAGAGCTTGAGCAAATTTGCCTTCAGTTAACCTGGGACTTCGTTTTGTTCCCTCCTGCCTCCCAAAGATTATGACCATTTTGTAAATGTATAAACTCACCTCTGTTAACAGTGGCCAAAAAGCCTTGCGCTAAAAGGCATGGGAAATCTAAAGGCATCCGTTCCCTGGGAGATGGGTGCCCTCCTATCCTGCTACCCCTGTCCTTTCCTGAAGCCTCACTCGGCAGGGCAGCCCCCTTGTGATGCTGTCCTGCATCCCGTGTCCCAGCCAGGCCAAGGGTCAGAGGAAGGGAAGCCTGTTTTCCCCTTCATGTCTTCAGTTGGTTACTTTACCATTGTCCCTCAGTCACTTTGTAAAATGGGCTTTAGGTCCCACCCCCTTTTTTAAGGCAGATATTTACTTTGAAGCAGGGGAGGAAAGGCAGAGGTCTGGCCCACTGCCCCTGGAGCAGACCCTCCTCTTGGGCCTCATGTGCTTCTTTGCTTGTCTTTTCCCCACGTTTGATGCGGTCCACGTCAGTGCCACTTTTCCCCTTCAAGGTGCCATTTGGAGGGTAGGGGATCTGCTTTCTACTGTGACTGGGCTATGGGACTCTGACTACCTTGCTTAAAGATTCATGGTTTGATAAATTTGTATTAAAAAACTTGAAATGTAGGGCGCCATTATGTGTCTGTTTATATTTTTGGAATATTTGTATTACTTACAATTAATAAAAGCGGGTTTAAAAAGCCCATCCAGGAAGGGCGCTGCCTCCTGACGCTGCTGTTCATTTGGGCATCTACCGGGCACACCCTTCACCCCTTGCAACCTCTTCGTCATGATGAAGCTGGAGTGCTATGGCTGAGAGACCAGCGGACTCAGCACGGGCTTCTGCTCAAAGTCACGGAAGTCAGGCTGCATTAGCTCTTCCCTGGCCCCCAACAGAACCAACTCCATTGCCATCCAGGTGCTTAATAAGCATGCACTTGGTGTCCTATCGACTTACGGGGATGGACCTGCAGCCCCAGAGGACTTGGAGTCTTCATTCTTCTGTGCCCCTTACTGATGTTCCCAAAGCAGATGCCTAAAACTCAAGAACCAAGGATGGTTCCTGGCACATAGTAGGCACTCAAATATTGATTGGACTGAAGAAGCAAAACAGGATGAGGGATAACACAATCCTGCCCCTCTCCTAGACCTGTCCTCCCCTTCTGAGAAATGCCCAGCAGCTTCTTGGGGAGGCGCTTGCCAGCCTGGACATCCAGGCACTCAGCAGGCAGCTCTAGCCCTTGCCCCTGTCAGCATAATGCATCCATATCTACAATATGGCAAATTTCATATCCTCCCACCCTCTTTCCTGCATTATTGATGGGCAGTGCACTTTTTAAAAAATCAATTAGATCAGGGCGTGGAGCTGGAGTTAAAAAAAAAAAAAAGCCTTTAAAAGTCTGCTCTTGTTTTTTGCTGTTTTGAATAGGAACAGATAAAGCTTTCCCTCTGGTTTGAATAAGTCAAGCCCAGGGTTGGGTTGGCTGTGATTGGCCAGGACTAGGAAAATGTGGTTAAGATGCAAACCCAAGCAAATATAACCCAGTGTCTGTGCAGCCATTACTAAGCTCAGGCAGCAGACCCGGAGACTCCTGTTTGGAGTGGTTCTTCAAAAGCGCTGCTGCTTACTTGCCAGCAAACTGGGAGGACTGGGAGAGAAGCAAGGTAAGGTCTATTTGGTTTACGGGTGCATGTCAGTAGAGCTAACCTACTGAACAAGGAAGAAACAAAAGGGGGAGGAGATTGAGATTTCCCTTGCTCTGTCTTCGGGGAGGCTTTTAAAGGGTTGAACCAGGAGTTTGAAACCCGTTTTGCAAAGTTCTGAAAAAACAAGGTCCTTTTTAGAGACCTCTGAACAGATAGGGCACATTCTTAAAAGCTGGGGATGAAGAAGACCCCTCAGAAAGATGGTCTGGGGCAAGGGAGAGGTTAAAACCAGCAACTTCTGTTTGGGGTTCACTCACACTGGCATCTCTATAAGAATTAAGGGCCACTAGCTTTTAACTCGTGATTTCAAAACTGCACCCCAACCCAGGGGTTTCTGCAAGTGATCTTAAAGGGTGCTGAATCCATAAGAACCTGGGAGGAGGGAGAGAAGGACTAAGTTTTAGGGAAATCTGATGTCACAGATGGAGTCTCATTTTCTGGGTGTTTCAGTGTGGCAAGAAGTCCCTTTGAGCATGTCCTCTCCTGCATTTGGGGGACCCAGGACCCATAAGATCCTTCCTGCTGACAGATAGGACTGCTTTTGGCACTTCTCTACCTTCAAGGAATGAATTCATCAGCCCGTGTCGCCTTTCCTCATTACTAACAGCATTTGCCTTGACTGACTGAAATGGAGGGTCTGACGGAAACCTGAACCAACATTTCCTGGCAGTTCTGAGCAGCACGGGGTGGGGCGATGCAAGTTATCAAATTAAATCCTCAAACAGTGGCTGCTCCGCCTCGCTGCTCAGCTTTAGTTCTGCCATAGCAGTAGACAAAGGGAGTTTGTTTTTGTGTTTTCACTAAAATACATACTAAATAACAGTGCATGTTTTCCAAACCCGGGTTCATCCACCACAGCTCAAGGAAAGAGTGGCCAGGCATGCTCCTCTTAACGAGCGCAATGTGCCTCCAGACAGCAAAACTCCACACAGCCTTTGTAGCCGGGTTTTCATCCGACCTAGAACCATCAAGCCGGTCCTTTGCCTGTTGGGCAAATTCATCATGTGTACTGTCATCAGGTTGTAAGCTCCTTGAGAGCAAGAACCGGGCATGCTTTTTAACTACATAAAGGCCCTACGTGACCATGGACATGTGTATGTGCTCGATAGCCCTGGATACGCCTTGAATAGAGATGATGCACGATCCACACAGATTTCTCTTTACACGGCTTCCTCCCCATCCAAGGCCAGACATAGCATCACTGGCTCCTTAGGGTCGGGAAGGGGGAGGGCAGCAGCTCAGTGGCAGGCCAGCCCGTGCCTACCTTCCCCTGTTGGCACCTGCACTCTTTGTCCCAGGCCCAGCCCTGCTTGCCATTTTACTGTTTTTTCTGTGAGGTACAGGGAATATGTTAATCAAGTACAAGTAGGATATGTTGTCTGAGTTTTAGGATAGTTTACTGGAATTAAAAGCTCAAAGAAAAGGTCAGAGAGTTGACTGTGGAGGAGGGGGAAGAACTAGAGGGGATGAGAATGAGAGAAGGCAGCCAAGTTAGAAATACCTAGTTGGACCTCAGCTTTCCTCCTGGTGTACCACTGAATTTAGATAAGGTTAGGATGGGCTGCAGTACATCAAAAACACTAAAAGCACAGATTTTAGGATCAGATAAGGAATTATACTAGTGTGTGATCCTGGGCAAATTAATCTCTCTGAACCTGTTTTCCTACAATGTAAGACAAAATACATTCAGCTTATGAGGAATGAACGAGATGGCATGAAGTGAATCAACGCAGGGCTTAGCGTACTAATCACCCCTTCAGTAAAGAACCTGGTGTTACCAGAGCTCTTCACAAGGGAAGTGGCAAGTGGGAAGCAGAACTTCCGGGTGGGAGTCCTGGCCAGCCAGGCTAACGATGTCACCTCAGACAAGTCATTTCCCCCATCACTGTGAAATAGCAGGACGTGGCAGGGTGGCTGACAAAAGATTCAGAAGTGACTTAGGAAGAAAGTTGGATGAACGCCTGCTAGGACAGGCCTCATCTCCCCGCTTGCTCTATGATGTTTCAGTCCCAGGACGATAAGAGCCATGTCTCTGAGCAGCGCCTTCAGGGCTGTGGGTAACGACCCTGGGATCATCACCTGGAGAATAGAGGTGAGCAGAACTGGGACCACCTTCCTCCTATCTGCCAGGCCTGATACTGGACAGCCCTTGTCTCCGGTCAGGAGCAGGGAGGGACAGCATCGACGTGCACATTTTCCTTTGACCCCTCCTGGGTGTCCAAGCAGGTGGGTGGCAGGTGGAGGAAATGTTCTTAGCCTTGGAGAGAAGGGCTCCAAGCAAAAGCAAGCTTGTCCTTTGTTCAGCCATCTGCTCGGGTGAGTCTGCACTTCCCGTAAATGCCCTGGCGAGATGGGTGGGGCCCAGGAGACTGATGCTCCTGCTCCTGTCACAAGCGGAGTGCTCTGAGGCCCACAAAGTAGTGCGGAGGTTTGGGGGCGCTGCACAGAAGAAGGCACAGTTCACCCTCCTCCCACCTGGACTCGAGCCCTATTCTGACCTGAGCTCCAGCACTCTATAGCTAGGAGCCCCCTGGCCTGGGCAGCCCCACCGCCAGATGAAAGGACCCCACACACCCTCACGTCCCTGCTCTGAGCCGAGTGAGTGATGCCTAAAACCCAGAGGTGACGCCTCACTCCACTACCCTCCACGTAGGCATTCACCCCACAAAGCCCCACAGGACCTCCGTGTTCTGTTCTTGCAGACCTTGGCCAGCACTGGTGGTCAGAGTTGGGGTGCAATGTCGGAGGCAGTGGTGCAGCTGCTCAGAGGGAGGGTCTTATTTTGTAGCTTATACCTAGCTCTTTCCCCTGCAGCGGGTCAAGGGTCCTCATAGTGCAAGACAGCACAGGGCAGGCAGCAGGGAGGAGGATGGGGTGAGGACAGGCACCCAGATTCCGACTGGGGCGTCCAGGCTGAGCTCAGAAGCCAGGTGGCCATGCTACTCCTGCCACATCCTGTAAGACCATCGGGGACATCTCCCCGGCCTCTCCCCTGCTATCTGTGACTTTGAGGAAAGGGCTGCTTTGGGGAGGGGGAGGCGGGAGGGAATGCAGCCTGTGCGCATCCCTTATCCTTCCAGAAAATGGAGCTGGCGTTAGTGCCTCTGAGTGCCCATGGCAGCTTCTACGAAGGGGACTGCTACGTCATCCTCTCGGTGAGCACCTTCTTCCCACCCCTTCACCCACCCCATTCCCACCCGCTTCTCCCCAGAGCCAGGCTCCACAGAGGAGAGACCTGACAATGCTATGCAGATCCCTGGTGTCGATCTTGATTCTTCCTCAGTGTTATACAGGACAGGCCTACAATTTGACCTTAAAGGCCGTTCTTAGGTGGGAGTTTTCAATTTTGCATCAGAGGGTGGGGGTGGGGCCCTCAGTCTGAACTTAGGTAAGTAACTCACAAACAGCACATCCTGGGGAGGGGCCGCCCCCAGGTTTCAGTGGTATGGAAGAAGGCCAGATAAATGCAGGCCTCGAAGTGCTCATTCTAGTTGAGGAAACAGCATCCCAGAGGAATAGTGCTGACAGCCATAAGCTGGACAGATCCGCACTGTGCCAGCTCTGTAAGTTCAGGGGAATGGAGGAGCCGCAAGGTAAGTCTGCATTCCAAGTTGGAAAAGGTCCCTGTTGCACTCCATTTATTTGATAACAATAAGCTGTCAACTTTTCTCAAACATGGAGAGGAATTGGGGCTGCCTGAGCTTGAGCCACACAGTAGGTCTGCATAGGGGCCACTGCAGAGGGAGCGGTCTGGAGCCACTGTATGCTACGTTCTCCCCATGCCAATGGGGCAGCAGCAAAGGGGAGGCGAGCTAGTCCCTGACCTGTCTCTCTGGCTGCATCCCAGACCCGGAGAGTGGGCAGTCTCCTCTCCCAGGACATCCACTTCTGGATCGGGAAGGACTCCACCCAGGATGAGCAGAGCTGCGCAGCCATCTACGCCACACAGCTGGATGACTACCTGGGGGGCAGCCCCGTGCAGCACCGAGAGGTCCAGCACCATGAGTCCGACACCTTCCGCGGCTACTTCAAGCAGGGTATCATGTGAGTAGTTACGGATGAGCCAAGAAAAAATGCCAGTTTACCAAAAAGGAAACCCAAAGGGCCAGTAAGTACATAAAGAAAGAAATCAGAGAAATGTAAATCCAAACAAAGCTATAATTTCCACTACTCGAGTAGCACAGATCTGAGAGCTGGGCAGTGCAAGTGCTGGCGAGATTGTGGGGAAATAGCCGCCCTTGTGCCTGGCTGGTGGGAGGGAGGGCTGGCACAGCATTCCAAGGGTAACCTGCCCGAGGCAAACCCCATTTCTGGGTGTATAATTCAAAGGAATTCTCACATACCCAGTTCCATAAAGGCATTCGAACCAGGATGTTCACAGCAGTTATCATTAGTGGTGGCAGAAGCTGCAGGAAATGCAGAAGCCCATCACTGGGAGACTGGACCAGAAAAATGCTCCATGGCACTAAGGAGCACCATGCAGGAGCCAGCAGCAGTGGATCAGATGCACACCTAACATGGCAGAGCCTTTCAAATCAGGGTGCTTCAGGGAACACAGTAAGAAACAGCCTTGAGCTATGTAACAAATTCCAATTTCTGCTTTTTAAAAAACCACATGCACACAAAACAGCAGGCCACATTTCACCAGAATAAAAATAAATCAATGTTAAACTGTCAGAATGGTTGCCCCTGGTGGGGTGAGGACTGGGAGCAGGTTATGCAGATAAGAGAGAAGACAAAAATGCCTAAAACGAGAGGGTTCTGGTGCTGCTCCATGAACTAATGAGTTTGATTAACTCAAAACTTTGCACTCGAGATAAAAACAAAAAGAAAATTCCAGCGAGCTCAAGAATTCTGAGGCTGGTGGTCCAAGGCCGGCTTCGTGCAGATTGGCAGCTCCCACTGAGGACCTGCTGGGCACAGGGTATCACTGTCACCAGCAGCTGGTATGGAGGCTGGTTGGGTGCGTGCCGGGGCAGGATAACTGATGCAGGGGGGAGCTGGTCCTCAGGCCATGGTGTCATCGATGCTTCCGCTGCTGCCCAGCTTGTGCCCTTCTCCCTGCCACACACTGACATTCACACGGTTCCCAGCACAAAGCAAGCTCTTTCGTGCTATGGGGTCTTTAAGACCAGTGTTCCCTCTGTTTTGAACACCAGTTCCTTGTGGTTGGCTCCTATTCCTTTAATTCTCAGCTGGACTGTTACGCCTTCTGAGAAGGCTGCCTGACCACTCTGTCCAAAAGCCTGTCACTGTGTCTACTCCTGTGGCAGCGATTACTACCATATAGGTTTACTCTGCTTATTTACTGTTGTCACCCACATGGGCAGAAACCGCATCTGTGTAATTCACCACTGTCTCCCTGGTACCTAGCACTCAGCAGGTGCTCAATCAATAACTTAATGGATGTTCCCTCAGCTACAAGAGGGGGGGTGTGGCCTCTGGGATGAAGCACGTGGAGACCAACACCTATGACGTGGAGCGGCTGTTACACGTGAAGGGGAAGAGAAACATCAGGGCCACGGAGGTAAGTCCTTCCACTCTTTCCGGGCCCAGGGCCTCTCTACCTGGTGCCTAAGGACGCCTCCCGAATAATGTCTACCTCCAGGTGGAAATGAGCTGGGACAGTTTTAACCGAGGTGATGTGTTCTTGCTGGACCTTGGAAAGGTCATCATCCAATGGAATGGTCCAGAGAGCAACAGCGGGGAGCGTCTGAAGGTACAGCTCTTCCCAGTCTTCCTGCTCCCCTCTCCCTCAGGCCTGCTCATAGAGTGTGGCTCTCAGGTGCCTTTTCCTTTTCCCTTCCTTGCTGGCTCTTCCCCGAAATTGAAAGCAGACCTCTGCCTTGGAGTAGTCTGTTTTAGAAAGAGACCATGTGTGTGAGTCTGTGACTCACCCCTGGGCTCCTCAGCATCAGAGTAACTCCTGTCTGGGACCTAGCTGCTCCTCCCAAAGCCGTCGGGCGGAAATGGGGCGAGGAGCAGAGAAGCTAAGTGCTTCCATGCGTTTCTCTGACAGGCTATGCTTCTGGCAAAGGATATTCGGGACAGGGAGCGAGGGGGCCGTGCTGAAATAGGAGTGATCGAGGGAGACAAGGAGGCAGCAAGCCCAGAGCTGATGAAGGTCCTTCAGGACACCCTCGGCCAACGTTCTATCGTCAAGCCTGCAGTCCCAGATGAGATCACAGATCAGCAGCAGAAATCAACTATCAAGTTATATCAGTGAGTAGCTAAACCTGGCTGCTGGCTGGAAGCTGGGGCAGAGGGGAGGATTCCCCTAGAAGACTAGGGGATACTTCTGCTTGGCTCATTTTGGGTGCAGGAGTCTGGCTTTCTTTTAGTCTTTTTCCCATGCAGCTTCTAGAAAGAGCTTGCTGTTCCAATTCAAGGAGGCAGCTACCATCTGTCCTTGACGGGATGTTTGGAGAGAGATGCATAAGTCTCCGCTGGAGAACTGAGTCCCTCACCTTCCCGTCTACATTCTCACCATGCCTGTCATAGGAAGTCAAACTCTCCCCAGAAACTCCGTATTAAAACAAAGCCAGGAAAATACCTAACGACAGGCTAACCTCTCCCTTTCTCCAGTGTCTCAGACTCAGCTGGGCAGCTGGTGGTCAGAGAGGTAGCGACGAGGCCTCTGGTCCAGGACCTACTGAGCCATGATGTAAGCAGAGCTTGAGTGGGGTGGCCAGACCTGGCCTCAGGGCAGGCCCTGGGGGAAGTGTAACCACCTTTGTCCGATTGCTTCAGGACTGCTACATCCTGGACCACAGCGGAACCAAGATCTACGTGTGGAAAGGAAGAGGAGCCACAAAGGCTGAGAAGCAGATGGCCATGTCTAAGGCCCTGGTAGGAGCCACAGATGCATACGGTTGCCAAAAAAATTCCGTCAGTAACACTTCAGCTGTGCTCAGAGAGCCTGAGCACAGCACACCGCAGTTACTTAAATGGACTCCGAAGCCAGGCAAACTGGGATTCAAATCCAGGTTCAATGCCATCCCCTGGGGTTGTTGTGAGGATTAAATAACAACTGTTAAGGCATTCAGAACAGTACCTGGTACTCACTGGGTCAATAAAAGGTGGCTGTTACTATTGAAGGGAACAGAGAGCACGTTTCAAGGGTAATGGCCCTGTCCTCAAGGAGCGTATGATATTGTGCAGACCCTGCCAATGAACCAAGCAGGAGGCACTTACAGAGCAATAAATCGGCAAATGAATGTGAAACAAAGTCAGTATTCTATATGAGTGTTCAAAGAACAGAAAATAAGAATCATCATCGTGACAGACCAATGAACAGATGACAGAATGTCCCTCTCAGTCCTTTCCTTGAGTTAGGTACATCTGTTCTAGACAGAAATGAGTTAGAATTTGACTCCGACTCCCAGATGGGAGCAAGAGAGCAATCCTACCAACTGGCTTCAAAGGGGTGAATGACCGGTCCGAAAGGACGCGGTGCATTCCCTGACTGACCTGCTTTTCGGGGGGTGGCGGGGTACCTACAGAACTTCATCAAGATGAAGGGCTACCCCAGCAGCACCAATGTGGAGACTGTCAATGATGGTGCCGAGTCAGCCATGTTCAAGCAGCTGTTCCAGAAGTGGTCCGTGAAGGAGCAGGCCGTGGGCCTGGGGAAAACGTTCGGCATTGGAAAAATTGGTAAGACTGCCTCAGACTGTCTTCTACTGAGACTGTAGGAAGGCACGCATGGATGATCTTCACTCACTCGGCTTCTCCCAACCCCTTCTCGCAGCTAAAGTCTTCCAGGATAAATTTGATGTGACTCTGCTGCACTCCAAACCAGAGGTAGCTGCCCAGGAAAGAATGGTGGATGACGGCAACGGAAAAATCCAGGTAAGCCTAACGATTCCCATCTCGGTGCGCAGGCAGCTCTGGCCCTCCTGGCTGTTCTGCTGTAGAGGAGGGGCAGGTGACTTTGTGTCTGCTTTGCTTTCCTTTTCATCTCCGGTGCCTGGAAGTATTCTCTCCAAGGTGTCTGAGTCTGCAGTTTTCCCACAATTCTTCAGGGAAGTGAAAGGCAGATAACCTAGTGAGCCATCAACAACTCACCTGGCAGAACTATTCAAATCACCTCTGAGCTGACTGGAGGTGTCTGACCAAGGACAATCCAATTCTCCTCCAGATTCAAATCATGCAAATGTGATAAGGCCTCCCACTGGGAAAGCAGCCCGAGGGGGCAGGGGACTTGGAGTGGCAGATGTTAGTGCCTTACCTGAGGATTCTCTGCTAAGCACCGCCCGTTCCCTTCAGGCAGCCACCCGTCTCTTCAAATAGGACCCATCTCTGGGGAACTGTCTCCTTCTGTGCCCAGGTCTGGAGAATTGAAAACCTGGAGCTGGTCCCCGTGGAGCATCAGTGGCACGGCTTCTTCTACGGCGGAGACTGCTACCTGGTTCTCTACACATTCGAGGTTTACGCGAAGCCGCATTACATCTTGTACATCTGGCAGGTAGGCCTGGGCAGGCTCTCAGCTTTCAGAGATGCTGCTTCCTCTGGCCACTAGACTGGGGCAAAGGCAGCAGCAGCCATTTCTCCGTCACGTCACCGCTGCAGGGCCGCCACGCCTCACAGGACGAGCTGGCAGCCTCGGCATTCCAGGCGGTGGAGGTGGATCGCAAGTTTGATGGGGCCCCTGTGCAGGTTCGGGTTACCATGGGGAAGGAGCCACGCCACTTCATGGCCATCTTCAAAGGAAAGCTGGTTATCTTTGAGGTGAGAGCCCTCAAATAAAGTTACACCATGAGCCAGAATGCTCCAAACTACGGGAGAGGAGAGGAGGGGTGGGGAGCAGCAGGCTTTGGGTAGACATGGACAAGAAGGGGTTAATCTCTCTAAAACACTGAAGTGAATCCCAACTGCTGAGGTCTTCATGAATTAACCACTGCCTAATTCATGTTGAAGGTCTTTCATAATCTGACTCAGATTACCCACGTAGGTGCGCTGCCCTCACTCAACATATGCCCTCCACTCGTCGGGTGGGTCTCCTCACTGGGCCGCACATGTGCCATATAACACTCCCTATCAACCTTTCCCACAGAATGTGTCTTTCAGATTCAAGTCCTACTTCTTCCATGAAGCCCTGGCTAAAGCACTACCAAAAATCTATAATGGCACATGCTTGATATACACAAGTCTGTGGTCAAGTCCTAGTCTGGCCATTTATTAGCCAGGTTTCTCAGCCTCCGTTTCCCCATCTGCACTGTGGGGTAATACCTTCACAGAGTTATCTGGAGGATCAATGAAATGATGTAGGTAAGGCACCAGCCACAACGCCTCCACATAACAGAGGTCTCAGGATGAAAGCTAACATTATTGGTACCATAACTCCAGGTCACCCCCACCTCTCCCAGTTAGCCTACAAGCTCCTCAGAGGCAAATATGGTGTCAAATACATCCATGTTCTCCTCAACAGCTAGCCCAGTGCTCTCCCATGGTGCACCTCAAATTCAGCCTCTGCTTTTCTCCTCTCTAGGGTGGGACTTCCAGGAAGGGAAATGCCGAGCCCGATCCCCCAGTAAGACTCTTCCAAATCCAAGGAAATGACAAATCTAATACCAAAGCAGTGGAGGTGCCAGCCTTCGCCTCTTCCCTGAACTCCAATGACGTCTTTCTGCTGCGGACCCAGACAGAGCACTACCTGTGGTATGGCAAGGTAGGATGGCTGGGCTCAGTGATGGTACCAGCCCTGTGCCCACCCTCCTGTCAGCAAAGCTGGAAGAGTTCACAGAAAGAGGACCCTTTTTCCTAAAGGGTCTTCAAAGGGACTGCCAACATTCCCCACAATTAGGCCTCCAATTAGAAAGTCAATGACCGTCCTGCCCATATCCAGGAGATACTCCATAAACTTCTAAATAACTTGATCTTTGCACACCAATTTGGTGGATTACAATAAGACAGGCATTACCACTGAACAATAACACGAAAAATGTGATTTTTGTCCATTCAGACTGCATCTACATTAAAAAGAACTAAGTTGTTTTACAAAAGAGAACTGAACAGGAAAAGATGCTCAACATCATTAGTCATTAGGGAAATGCAAGTGAAAACCCAATGAGATACACACTTACTAGAATGACTGAAAAAATTGAGAATATCAAGTGCAGATGAGGATGTCTCCTATAAAACATTTACTTATACAATCCAACAATCCCACTTGTGGGCATTTAACCATGTGAAATAAAACACTGTCTTCACACAAAGAACCATGTACAATGCTTAGAGCACATAGCACCTTTATTCACAATCACTGGAAACTGAAAGCATCTCCACTGGATAATGGGTAAACAGTATTACAACCATACAATGGACTACTACTCAGCAACACCAAGAGTGAGTGTCAATACCCACAACTACAAGGGTGAGACTAAGTGAAAGAAACCAGACTCAAAGGCTACATAGTGAGTGATTCCATTTATGACCTCTGGGAAAACTAGTGTGATGGAGAGAACAGTGGTTGCCAGAGGTTAAGGATGGGAAGACTTGGATACAAAGGGATAATCTGGGCAAATTTTTTGCTGGGGCAAGACAAATGTTCTGATTCTTTGTTGTGGTGGTAACTCGATTCAATGCATTTGTCAAGACGCATAAAACCATATGCCAAAAAGAGTGAATTATTGCGTATGTAATTTTTAAAATAAGTTTAAATTTTCTCTTAAAAAAATATTAAAAGTAGGTGGTGAAATTCCAACTGGAACCAAAACAAAGGTAACTCTTGTCAACATCCAGGTGGGCTTCAGAGTCCAGTTTTGTTCTTTGCCACCATAGTGTTTTCCTCTCCCCACCACACCCCCTTCCCAGCACTAGAACAAACCTATTCCCCTGTCCCAAAGTACTATGGCTTGGTTGCTGATCCTAGCCACACTAAGCTATTAGTCTCAGAAGCTTTTTTTCTACATCAACATGCTCATGTGCAACTAACATCTGTGTTCTCCTCATCCCTCTCTCAGGGGTCTAGTGGGGATGAGCGGGCAATGGCTAAGGAGCTGGCCGGGCTTCTCTGTAATGGCACTGAGGACACTGTGGCCGAGGGCCAGGAGACCCCAGAGTTCTGGGACCTGTTGGGAGGGAAAACTCCCTATGCCAGTCACAAAAGGTATGGGACCACAGCATCCCCTCCTCTTGGCTCCCCCTGCCTCCCAGGCTTGTGAACCGCACGTGATTTCTAAGCTCAGTTCCTCCAAATGGACTGTATTGCAGACTACAGCAGGAAATCCTGGATGTCCAGCCCCGTCTCTTTGAATGTTCCAATAAGACTGGCCGGTTCATTGTCACTGAGATCACGGAATTCACCCAGGATGACCTGAACCCAAGTGATGTGATGCTCCTGGATACCTGGGACCAGGTAAGACACAGCCAGAGTGCTTGGAACAAAAGACAGAGATCCTCACAGTTTGGGCTATTTTTATGTAGTATCTCCCCTGCCAGAATAAACCCAGGGTAACTCTGGACCATCCCCAAGTCAATCAAACAATTGTCAGTGGTGACCAATAATAGAGCCTGCTGTTGTTGTTTAAAACTCACCATCCTGGGAACCTTCCCACCTTGCTATGGGAAAAATCAGGCCATCCTATCTGTCATCAGGCATTTCTTTCTCTCAGGATCAATAGGAGCAAGTTCCACACCCAGATATTGGCCTTTGAGGAACAAAGGGGTGGAAAAGGGGTATCTCCAAGGCAACCTCTCCTAACATTCCATTTTCTTCAGTTTGGCTCAGCAAACATGGTCAGCACCTCCTCTGTTCTAGTCACGGAACGAGGTGTGATGTCACCAAGGTGAAGAGTGCCATCCTGCTCTGAGACTTCACAAGCTGATGGGTGTGGAGACATAGAAGCATCATTTTACTATGATGGAGGTGCATAAAAGATGCCATGGGAGCACAAATTAGGGGCACTCACACAATTTAGCAGCTCAGAGCTGACGTCCTGGAGGAGACAGCTCCCAAGTGAATCTCAAAGGATAAATAGGCATTAATCAGGTAAAGAGGGCATTCCAGGCAAAGGAAATAGCACAAATAAAAGCAAGGCACAAAATATTCTAGTATACATGGAATTACGAAAGAAAATTATTATTAAAAAACTAGGGGCCTGGTGCACGAAATTCGTGCACGGGGGGGGGGGGGTCCTCAGCCCAGCCTTCCCCCTCTCACATATTGGGAGCCCACAGGGGGTGTCCTACTGACGGCTTAGGCCTGCTCCCTGATCCCCTTGGGGAGCGGATCTAAGACATAGTCTGGCCTCCCTTTGTGGGAGGCGACCAGGCTAATCAGGGGAAGCCACCAGCCCCATCACCCCGCTGCTGCAGCCACTGCCAGTCACCACAGCCACTAAGGTGTTTTCATCAACACGGACTCCAGTCCCTTCACCATGAAGAAATGACAACTTTCTTTAGGCATTTTCAAGATGTGTCTTTCATAGAATATGACATTTCCTTTTTTCTTTTCTTTTT
The DNA here is from genome assembly GCA_004026665.1 of Murina feae. Lineage (NCBI taxonomy): Eukaryota > Metazoa > Chordata > Mammalia > Chiroptera > Vespertilionidae > Murina > Murina feae. The sequence goes on along the minus strand of PVJC01001691.1, from coordinate 6,052 downwards.
ATCCTCGCCTAAGGATATGTTTCCATTGATTTTTAGAGAATGTGGAAGAGAAGGGAAAAACAGAAACATCAAAGAGAGAGGAACACTTTGATTGGTTACTTCCTGCATGAGCCCTGACCTGGGCCTGGGCCAGGGAGGAGCCTGCAACCTAGGTACATGCCCTTGGTCAGAACTGAACCCAGACCCTGCAGTCAGCAGGCTGAGGCATTATGCACTGAGCCAAACCAGCTAAGGCAGGATATGACATTTCTTAGCCCTCCAGAAGTAGACCTTCATTTTTTTCTCCAGGAGTGTGGTGGAAAAACCCTAGATCACCTTTTTGGATTCTTATTACCCAAGTTACTAAGAATATTACCAGTGGCATACAGGGAGCTTAGCCAATGAGTGGTCAGAAAAGGTGTTTCTTCTGTAGTTCACTCTGATCACCAGCTCCACCCCTGCCCTTCCAATCCCAGCTCCACCCCTACCCAGGCCTGTAACCTCTGGCTGAGGATGCAAGCTTGGGCAGGGGACCCCCAAGCCCCTCCGATCGCCAGCTTCACAGAGCCCAGGCCTCCGTGATCACCGACTCTGATCCTGCCCCCTGCCATCACTCCTTGCCCCACTGGCAGCTTCTGGCCAAGGCTATAGCCTGGGCAGGGGACCCCCCAACCCCTGCTTTGCCGGCTCCACTGGTGCCCAGACCCCTGTGATCGCAGGCTCCGCCCCTGCCCCTCCAATCGCTGGCTCTGTGGAGCCCAGGCCCCTGCGATCTCCAGCCTTGCCCCTGCCTAGGCCTGAGGCCTCTGGCCCAGGCCTTATGCCTGGGTAGGGCACCCTCATACCCCTCCGATCACCAGCTCTGCCCCTGCCCACTCCGATCACTAGATCCGCCCTTGCCCATGCCTGAGGCCTCTGGCGAAGGCCTCTGGCCTGGGCAGGGGACCCCCATCCCCCTCTGATCGCCTGTTCCACCCCTTGGGCCCCCTGCCTCCCCCACCACCTGCCTGGCTAACAGGCCTGACCACTTCAGTGGCGGGGCTGAGCCAGACTGGGCGCCGCCATCTTGTGGCTATGGGAGTGCTCATCTTTGTGATGGAGTGACACCTAATTTACATATTACTCTTTTATTAGGTAGAATGTGGCTATTTGGGCCACCATCTTGTGACCATGGGTGCGGCATCTTATGGCCATGGGAGAGGCCATCTTTGTCATGGAGTGATGCCTAATTTGCATATTACTCTTTTATTATATAGGATGTTATTATTTAACTAAAATATTAGTTAAAGAGCACCCTAGAGATGCAACTGAGGAAGTAGGACCTTACCTACTATGTGAAAAAGTTTGAGATTTATCCTGGAAAGCTATTGAAATTTAAGCAGGTGAGTGGCAAGGTCAGATTGCACTTTAAGTAGAGCATTCCAGCAAGTGTAGGAGAGGAGGGATGGGGGTAAGAACAAAAGAAGGCTATGCTAGGAGGCCAGTCAGTAGTCTATCGTTAGAGTCCAGTTAAGTGCTGCTGCGAAGGCCCACATAGGAGCAATGGAGTAGAGATGCAGAGATGGTGACAGTTTTGATAAATTCAGAGAAGGTAAAGTGGCTGGCCTTGAGTAACTCACTGGATATGGAGCATTTAGGATGAGTCCTAGGTTACCGCCTTAAAAATGACTGGGTGGACCTAACCGGTTTGGCTTAGTGGATAGAGTGTCGGCCTTCGGACTCAGCGGTCCTAGGTTCAATTCCGGTCAAGAGCATGTACCTTGGTTGCGTGCACATCTCCAGTAGGAGATGTACAAGAGGCAGCTGATTGATGTTTCTCTCTCATCGATATTTCTAACTCTCTATCTCTTTCCCTTCCTCTCTGTGAAAAGTCAGTAAGATGTATTTAAAAAAAAAAATGACTGGGTGGATGCCATTCACCAAGAATGGAAACACAGACAAAATTTTAGAGAAGACCTACACTTCGGGGTGCTGTACTTGAGGTGCTTGAAGACAGCCAAGAGGAGGTGTTTTGCAAGGAGTTGGATTCAGGAAGCTGAAGTTCAGGAAAGAGCTCAGGTCTGGAGATGTACATATGGGAGGTACACATGACAATTAAAATCACAAATCAAGATGATTCTGCGATTTGCTGAGGGGGAAAAGGGGCAGTATTTATGATCTAGTACACAGTACTTGTTGTGAGCACATTAACAAATATTCAATCTCTACCATCACAGGTGTTCTTGTGGATTGGGGCTGAGGCCAACGCCACAGAAAAGGAGAGAGCTCTGGCTACTGCCCAGGAGTACCTGCACACTCACCCTAGTGGCCGAGACACTGACACACCGATCCTGATCATCAAGCAGGGGTTCGAGGTTCCCATCTTCACAGGCTGGTTCTTGGCCTGGGACTCTCACATGTGGAGTGTAAGAACAGAGAGAACGGGGAGGCGTTCTTCTGTCAGGGAGCTCAGCATTAATAGCTCAGTGGGACAGTGGGGTACTCAAGGGCTGAGTAAATCCAAGTCCACATTTCCCTTACTCCCTATCCCCTGCTTTTTACTTCTCTTTCCCACCCTCCATAGCACTAAGTCCAGTTAGAGAATTCACAGCTTATTTCAGGAATAAGCAGGGTGTAGAAGTAATAATGTTTAGAAAGTATACCCACACACCTGTTTTTCAGCTTTACAACCATCCAGACAGCCACTGTAAACATGGTTACAGATGAGGAAGCTTAGAGGAGAAGTTATCTGTCTAAAGACACAATTAACCAGGTTTTCTGACTCCTAGTCAACTGCTGTTTTAAGTCTTATACGGAGGATTGAGGGACCACCAGCAAAGAATGCATATGATGTTTCATACCTTCCAATCCTGCATGCACCCAGAAGGGATTTTCATTTTTGCTCATCCCTGAGATGTCTTGGGATTCCCTGGCATTTTGCTTTTCTTAAGGGTACAGACTAGGCCTGAGATGGCCATCCTTACATGCAGCACTTCATCCTGTTTTCTATCTCTTCCTTTCAGGCAGGGAAATCCTATGAACAGTTGAAAGAAGAGCTGGGAGACACTGCTGCCATCACAAGAATCACTGCTGTGAGTTTCTTGGAGGAGCAAGTCACACAAGCAACCAGAGCTAAAGAGAAACAGCAAGTGCTACAGATGTCACATGGGTGACATCCTGCCATGTCCTCTTAGTATCACTGAAGTCGTCTATTCTGATATGAAGACTGTTTTAATGAATAGAAAAGCAGGTCTCTGAGCCAAGTTCCTTAATTTACCGCCTTCCAGAATTTAGAACAGACTTGCTGATTTTAAAAAGCAACAAAAATTAATTTTAGTATTCAACTCTCTCTCTGTCATTCAGGACAGATTAAATTTATTGACAGCATTTCTCAGAAGTAGTAAGTTTCTAACCCAAATGAAAAGTTTATCAGTTCCTGACAGTGGAATCCACAGAATTTCAGGTCATTTCCGGTATTTTAATGGCTAAAGGAAGTGGAGCCTCTGCCAGGAATTCAACAGCAATTTAGCATCAGGATGAGCTGGACGGCACCAGCTTCCCAAAACAACTGGCAACGATGTCCTTTTTGCTCTACAGACTCAAGATTCCAAAGCCAATGGTGATGTCGCATCTTTTAAATGTTCTTAAGTATGACTTCAACTGAAGTCATTTAAAGCCTGGAAATGCAGAGCATAAGTAAAGTGCCAAGAGAAGGGATGTGATCACAATAGTCAATGCAATTTAAGCACAGCACTGATGCCAAACTGGCTTGACAGGATTTACTTTATATTTATTCAATCAGCTTTCCCAAGGACCTAAAGTCTGAATATTTTGGATTCCCTGACATGCAGCCAGGTTTGGGGACAACTGTTCTAAAAGCTAATTACAAAGAGTGAAGTGGTATAAACCAAAATTTTAATATTATACACACAGAACTTCGACTGCACAGACCTGAACAGTTTTTTACCATGTGTCTCTGTTTTCATCGATCTTACCTAGGACATGAGGAATACAGCCCTCTCCCTGAATTCTGAGGTAAAATATTACCCTATAGAAGTTCTATTGAAAAATCAGAATCAAGAGTTGCCTGAGGATGTGGATCCTGCCAAAAAGGAGGTGAGTCACTGAAGGAGCTGTGTCTGTCTCCACACACGCCTAGGACACTTCTGGAACTCTGTAAGCACTCAGACATCTGCGCTACCAGTAGCTCAGAAACCCAGGGCTCTTTCTTTTTTTTATTATTATTGACCAAAGAATATACTTTATTCAGATACCCTCAGTTTTTCCTCCATTGTCCATTTTGTTTCAGGATCTTATCCAGGACATCCTGTTACATTGAGCAGTATTGTCTCCTTAGGCTATTCTTTTTAAAAAAAAATTTTTTTTTTTATTTTTTACAGAGAGGAGGGGAAAGGGATAGAGAGTCAGAAACATGGATGAGAGAGAAACATCAATCAGCTGCCTCCTGCACCCCCTACTGGGGATGTGCCCGAAACTAAGGTACATGCCCTTGGCTAGAATCGAACCTGGGACCCTTCAGTCCGCAGGCCGACGCTCTATCCACTGAGCCAAACCGGATAGGGCCCAACTATGTCTTTGATGACTCTTGTATCCTGTGCCTTCTGTGTGATTACATCACACAGTGTCCTTAGGTTTTTAGACACATCCACAAAGAAATGGCTGCAGCTTAAGTTCCAGTTTAGGCAAAGAGCGGGCTGGTGTGGCTCAGCTGGCTGGAGCATCATCCTGTACACCAAAAGGTGGGGGGTTAAATTCCCAGTCAGGGCACATAACTAGGTTATGGATTTGATCCCATCGGGATGTGCACTGGGGGCAACCAATCAGTTTCTCCCCCACACCCCACCCCGCTCCTTCGTTCTCTTGCTCCCTCTCACTCTTGCTCTCCCTGAGGGGCACACATTACCAGCCATCCCGTCCCCTTCTTGGTCACTGCAGCCACCACCACCAAACAACTGACACTAACAAATCACTATTCATCCCCACCGACTCCATTGCTTGCTGCCAGCCACCGGCCACCCTGTCGGGCTCTTTCTTTTCTTTTCTTTTCTTTTTTAGTTAATCCTCACCAGAGGACATGTTTCCATTGATTTTTAGAGAGTGAAAGGGAGGGGGAGAGACACACAAAGAGAAACACCCATGTGAGAGAGTTACATCAATTGGCATGTAGCCTGTTCAGAGCTGAAGGGTGCCCTTGACCTAAATCGAACTTGGGACACTCTAGTCCAAGGGCTGATGCTCTCTATTCACTGAGCCAAACTGGCTAGGGCTCCAGGCCTCTTTCTTGATGTGTTTTTCTCACCTCAAACATCAATCCATCAGCTAGCCTCTGTCCACTGCTCTCAATCCTCTGCTACCAGCCTGGTCCAGCCATCATGGCCACAATAGTCCCCCAACTGGTTCCTACACGGTCCCTACAATCTGTTCCCCATTTAACAACAAATGGGCTATTGAAAGGGATGACACTGTCCTATTTAAAGCACTTGAATGCCTTCCTACTGCACATAGAGAAGAAACCAAAGTCCTTTCCATGGCATCCAAGGCCCTACCCAATCTGCCCCCTGCCCCCCTCTGATTTAATCCCACACACCAGTACCCTCTTCACTTAGCCCCCTACAGCCAGTAGCTGCTTTTCTTCTAGCATGCTCATTCCAGCCTTTGAGCCTTTACACTTGCTACTGCTCCTGCGAGAAAAAACATAATAGTCAACGCCTCATTATTTAGGTGTCAGCCCCAATATCACGTCCCCAACAAGGCCATCCCTGATTGTCCTACCTAACACTGCTTCCCTCACCCCCTTCAGTCCCTTTATACTTGGTTACTGCCTGTCTCCCCTCTAGTAGTATCCTTAAGAGCAAGGACCTTATCTGTCTTGTTCACCATCACATCCTCAGCTTTTCACCACCTAAAACAGTATCTGACAAATAGCAGGCACTTCTTAAGTTCTGGTCGAATGAATTAACATACTCATGAGGAATGACTTAATCTCCCCCTTGAAGGATTTGATTTGGGAAGAGTCTCTAGATTTTCCGTGACATCTTATCTAACCAACTCCTGAATACTAGACGACAGCTTT
>PVJC01001690.1:28475-89533 GCA_004026665.1 Murina feae | reverse complement strand
ACAAACTCAGCGGCTTACCAGAACGTGCAATTAAAGTAACTATGAGATTTCATTTCATCCCCATCAGACTGGGAAGTAATAAAAATAAAAATAATCTAACACCTATTGTTGGCGCGGGTGTGAGGAAATCGTAAGCTCATGAATTGTTGGAGAAAATGTGATGTATCACAGCATTTTTGGAAAGCAATCTGGCAACATCAACTGAAATACAAAAAAAAAACATATAACCTCTGATTGAGCAATTCCACTCCTGGGGATCTTTCTATCGAAATAAAAGCTCCAGTTAGAAGGATGTATACACGAAGATGTTTACTGCAGCACTGTTTATAGCAGGAGGGTGGAGAGGCAGGAAACAAATGCCTGTCAATAGAAGACCAGAGAAAGAATTGATAGGACTTATCGCTATGAAAGATTACACTGCCATTAGAAGAATGAATTAAGCTATCTATGGCAGCTGAGTCGGAGAGCATCCCGTGCAAGCTGTTGTTTGAATGACAAAGCAAGAAGCAGAAAGGGTGCCTCACATGATCCCATTCTGGGAGACAGTGACAGACCTCCACTAGTGAATGTGTGTAGAGACCAGTGCAGGAGTGCGTTCACGTGTGCATGTTGTCTGCATGGCTGTTTTGTTTAGTATTGCAGGGCCAGGCAGAAATACACAGGTTGTTAACATGGGATGAAGGGGATGGGCGAGTGATATGCATAGGGAGAAGGGAGCCAAGCCAAAGAGAAAGAAATACTGAGAAACAGCTGGCATGAGTGGCATTATCTCAGCGATGCCCTTTTGCAGAGCATCTCCACGTGGAGCTGTACAGAGAGACAAAGGGCGGGGTGGGAGAGCGGAGAGCACAGAAGAGCCTGAGAAGAAGGGGAGTGTGACTGGAAGGCCATGTGTATGAGGGGGTTGGGGGAGGGGGAGTTGGGGGAGGTGAAAGGATGGATGAGATTGGAGGAGCTGGGCCAGGTCTCACAATTGGGTTAGAGCTGCTGCTATCTCACACCGTTCCTGAGCACCCTGTCCGGACCACATAGTCCCAGGCGCTTAGTATAAATTAATCTGAGGGAATCATTACCACTGGTCCCATTTCCCAGATGAAGAAATTAGGGCTTAGAGAAGGAACCCCACCCCAAGGCCCTTGGAACTCTTAAGCTAGTCTTCTAACTCCAGGCTCCAAGTTCTTCCACTGCCCCATGCAGTCTGGCCTCCAGAGCTAATGCGACCCCCTTAGCAGCAGGGCAGTCCAAGGCTGGAGGCCTGAGCAGGGGAGAAGTGGGGAGGGGGACGAGGGCTCCTTTCCCTAGATCTCATGGCATCATACCTGTCTCAGGACCTTTGCATCACAGTTTCCCTGTCTGGGATGCCTATTCCTCTTGCTGCTAAGTCAAGCAGGAGGGAGAAGGCAGTTGACCAGCAGTGCCTCCCCACGCTGATTATGTACTGGCAGGACTTTGCACAGGCACCTCAGCAATCCTCCTTCTTGATCCACCTGAAATCCACATGGAGAGGAGTCCCCACCCCCCTTTTTTTCTTTCCTACTTGTCACCTCTCCAGGTTCCACTTTGCCCAGAAACCTTGGAAGTCCCCCACCCCCATTCCTCTCAGAAACCCCCAGCATCTTCTTCACAGGACACAGATGGCTTCCTGGGGCAGAGTTCCAGGCCAACTCCTCCCCCACCCCCTCACCCCACCCCTCCCTCGGGGATATTCTAGATATTCTTCCTCCTCACCCGCCTTGGCTTCTGTTTCCCTCCCTGCTGCCACAGGGGTTTACCGTGCAGTTCACACATACCTGTGAGTACCTACTATGTGCCAGACAGAGAATATAACAGTAACTTGACTAGGCCCCTCCCCTTACACTGTAAGTCATAAAATAAGCACATATGTGAGGTGAGAGGTGCTGGTAAGAGTTAAGAGGGAACATTAAGCAGGTAAAGAATGCGAGATGATGGAGGAGGGTCGGTTGGGCCCTCCAAGGTAGACAGCTGTGGGAACCAGAGATTGAAAAGGAAGCCAGACAGGGGAACTGTGATGCAAAGGCCCTGAGGCAGGTATGGGGCCATGGGATCTAGGAATAGAATAGGAGTCTGGTTTGTATGGAGGAGGAAGGGCCGTGAGGTAGCGGAGTCTGGTCATGTAGGACATTCAGGATCCATGTTCTGTCCTGTCCCAAAGGTGCCCGGTCATACACACTGCCTTCATCTCACTTTCTCCATCCATTGGATTCCTTCTCCTGGAAGAGTCGCTGGAAATCGCCTTTCTTCCTGTCCTTCTGCCCTTCTGCCCTTTAACATTCTGTTTCTTGCTTCTCCTCTGCACCTTTGTGTGGCCTCTTTACATTTTTTTTACTCTGTAACTTCATTATTAATAATTTTATATTATAATTGTCTTGGCCATGCCTCAGTGAAATTCCATACCCGCCCAGGGATGGGAGGAGGTTGCATAGTTGGTGGTTTGGAGCTTGGAGTAGGGGCAGAAGTCCTGGGTGAGAAAGGACTTCTCTGTGGGAATTCTTGTCATGGACACTGCCACGTGGACATTTAGTTCCCAGCTCTCGCCAGGCTCAGAACCAGCCACACCTTCTCCCAGCCCCCTCCGGCAGGCAGCAGACACTGGGTTCCCTGAGGCTTCCTCTGCAGCTCTCCCAGGAGGGAAACCTGCCGTTTCTCTCAGCCTCTCCTTCCCTCTCAGCCCCAGTGCCTCTCTGTAGGAGATGCTCCTGGGTGGAGCTGAATAGCAGCCATGTGGGCTGGGAGCCTCTGGTCATCCACGGTGGGCGGGGGTGGGGTCCAGAGAGAAGAGCAGGCCCAGGAGAAGCAGCATGGAAACTAGGCCAGCACTGGCCTTCCCACGTCTGACTCTGGTGCAACCTCTCTCCCTGTTGGCTACCAGTCCTCGCGGCTCTCAGGCTACCTCCCCTTCCCCATCCCAGCTCTTCACGTGCTGAGCTTCAAGGGCTTCTAGAGACCTGCTCCTACTAGTTTCCAAATCCTTTATCTGATTTCCCTGGCTCGACTCCCACAACCATAACCTTATTCATTCACTCAAAAACCATTCCCTGAGCACTTACATGTGCCAGGCCCTTTCTAGGTGTTGGAGACACTGCAGTGAAGAAGACCAATGTGGTCTGACATCCTGGGGGAGGTGGCTGGGTCGGGAGAGATTTCAGATAATAAACAAGAGAGTGTCAGGTTGCAATAAGCACCATGATTTAAACAAAACAGTCTAACGTCAGAGAGAGTGACATTTTAAGTTGTGTGACCAGGAATGCTTCACTGGAGGCGATATTCCAGCTAAGACCTGAATGATGAGCTAGGGGTCCAGCACTAAGGGAGAAAAGCATCACCCAAGAGGGAACAGTAAGTGCAAAGGACTTAAGGTAGGAACAAGCTAGGCACCTATTACCCCTAAGGAAGCTGAGGCTCAGAGGAGTTAAATCACAGCCCAAGGCCACATAGAGAGGAAGCAGCAGAGCTGGGGTTCAAACCCAGGCCCATCTGACTCCACAGCCTGTTCTCTTCCCACTTCATTGCTCCTGCCTGGGAAAGAGCCACAAGGACAGTGATGCCAATGAATGGCCCATCGTCCCAGGCACAGCAGTCTCCCTGGAGTTAGCCTCAGCCTTCCTGTCTGTCCCTGTCAACCACACCAACCTCCCTGAGGTCCCTCCTACTGATTGAGACCTCTTGGCTTTCACAGGTGCTGCTCCTCTGTCTGCAATGCCCTCCTCTCTTCCTTGACCAACTGCAACCTTTTCTCCTGGCCTTTGAGGGTGAGCTTGTCACCAAAGCAAAGCCTTCTGAGACACTCTAAGACAGAAATCAATACTCCGTGCCCTGGACTCCCACAGCACACGTCTTCATTTCATTTCATTCATTCACCAGTATGTGTTGTGGACAGACTATGTGCCTGACATTAAACAGCAAATCCAACACATGGAGAGAAGTGCCACAAGACAAGGGGGCAGGAGCCCTGACCGGTGTGGCTCAGCGGATAGAGCGTGGCCTGCAGACTGAAGGGTCCCAGGTTCAATTCCCGTCAAGGCCATGTACCTTGGTTACAGGCACATCCCCAGTAGGGGGTGTGCAGGAGGCAGCTGATCAATGTTTCTCTCTCATCGATGTTTCTAAAGCTCTATCCCTCTCCCTTCCTCTCTGTAAAAAAATCAATAAAATGTTTTATAAAAAAGAAGAAAAGACAAGGGGGCAGGGACTGTGGGAGACATAGTGGGAGTGTCAGACACCCCAGATCTTCCCCAGGCTGCATTTCAGTGCCCTGGATTGGCTGTCTGCTTGCTGATCTCCCTGGTGTTAGTATTTCACTTTCATATGCAGCCCTAACTACTCAGCATGGTGCCTGGCATGCAGCAGATATGCATTTGGATTTTTATATCGATAAAATAATTCTTTTTTATAGTGCACCTGCTATGTGCTTGGCACTGTTCTAAGTGCTGGGGAAAAGATGTGAAGAAAGCAGAACAAACCCCTGCTTTCATGCAGCTTACATTCTGGCGGGGCTACAATGTAACTGAGTGAATTATTTACAAATATCTAATCTAATAAAAGTGTAACATTGAAATTAACCGTCTCTTCAGGATGCCTAAGCCACGCTCACCAGCCAATCAGAGCGGCTGTATGCAAATTAACCCAGCCAACATGGAGGCCGGCAGTCACGGAGCTGAGTAAACAGGCAGCTTCCGTTGCAGCAGGAGTGAAACTGTTTGTGGCCACCTGGGCTTCTCTCAGCTCCAGGCAACAACATATTTGCAATTATGTCTCAATGACAGAAGCCTCAGGAGCTGAAGCAAACAGCAGGCCGGGCCTGACTACTAAGGGAAACATTGTTTCATTATAGAAGCCACGAGCTGAAGCAGAGAGGAGGTTTTGTTACCTGCTTAGGCCTCGGCTTAAAGGAACAGTGTATCAATTATAGAAGATAAACAAACCCCAGAAACCTGCTTCCAGCCAGCCTTGCTGGGACATTGGGTCAATGGGAGCTGTGGGCAGCCTGAAAGGCTGTAAACACCCCGCAGTCCATCACCCACGCTGGCCACACCCCAATCGGGTGAGGGACCCCACTGGGGGGCTTGACCAGCCTGCAAACAGCCATCAGCCCGTCACCCAGGGTGGCCAGGTACCCCAGTAGGGACCCAAAACCTGAAGGGGTTGTGGGCATCCTGAAAGTCTGAAAACAGCTCTCAAGCTCACACCCAGGCTAGCTATACCCCAATGGGGTGAGGGACCCTACTGGGGGGCTTGGCCAGCCTTTAAACAGACATCAGCCCCTCACCTAGGCTGGCCAGGCACAACAGCAGGTGGACATCCCCAGAGGGGTCCCAGACTGCGAGAGGGCACAGATCGGGCTGAGGGACCTCCCATATGCACAAATTTTTGTGCACTGGACCCCTAGTAGTTTATTAATTAACATGCTGAGAAGAGACTGAATGGGAGTAGGAGTTAAGAGGCAGTAGAATATAGCAAAACTCTGTATATGACCTAAACAAGATTCTCATTCCCCATTCCTAAACCTCCAAAACACTCCTACCTGCTTCTCCCTCAGAGTGGCCCATCTCAGTAATAGGCACTGATATTCATTTATTTCCGCCCCAGCACCCCCAAATACCTCTACTTCTGTCCACCCTCATGGCCACAAGCTGGTCTGGGCCACCATGGTCTCTTGCTTGGAGCCCAGCAATAGCTGCCTTCCTAGCTCCCTGCCTCCAGGTCTGGTTTTCACATTCCATGTTCTACCAGCCTCCTCCAGGTTGTTTCTTATGCTTCAACCTCATTTTCATGGCCTCCAGGCTCCTAGCCTAAAAGATTCCCCATCATTATCCTTGTATCAGTCATACTTAGCATTTCCCCTAGAACTGGTCAACCATCTTTCCCATGTGTGCACACTTCTGAATCTTTGTACACGTTGTTCCCTCCTTCTGGAATGCTCTTCCTCTTTTCAGCTCCCCTCCACTCATTCCACATTGGCCTAGCTTACTCTTTCTCATTCCTACAGCTCAGCTTACATGTCCTGTCCTCCAGATGTTCCTCACTCCCGAGGTTGGATTTGGTTTTCCTGCTCCATGGCCCCACAGCATGCTTCACCCAACTGTGGCTATTCCTTACTTGTCCATTTCTCCTGCTTGTCTTTAGGTCCATGGAGGTAGAAACCATGTCTGTCCTGCTCACCATCCCCAGGAATCTGCATGGTACCTGACACACAGTAGTTGCTTAATTTGTTGAATGAATAAATGAATAAACATGGGACTTGGAGCAAGTAGAACTTGAAGAAGTACAAAATATTCAGGTCTCTGCTGTTTCACATACCTTAACATATGACCTTGAGACTTGATACAAGCCCTCTCTGAGCATCTGTTTATTCACTTATAGGATAAGAGAGTAATATGCACTTGCAGGGTTCTTGGAAAGTTAAGTGTGAGAATCTGTGTGAAAATGCCTGGCACCTAGAAGTTACTCCCTAAATGCTTGTCAGATCTGTGGATGAGTAGGAAATAGACTTGGTATAATACCCTCATTCAGGAAATTCACAACTTGGTCACTGCATAGTGGTAAGGACATAGGCTGGTAAGCTGGGCAGCTGGGTTGGACTACCAGCTCTTTTACTCACTAAATGGACAACCTTAGGCCAAATACTTAAAAACAATTACGTGACTCAGTTTCCTCATCTGTAAAATGGGAATAATGATGGAATTCAGCTTAGATCAGCACCTGGCACATTAGCTATTGTCATTGCTTTTAACATATAACACTGACAACCACACAGTAAGGCTCTTGCCTGTGGTCCTGCTTAACAGATGAAGAGAGATTTTCAGAGAAGTTAAGTGACTGCACAAGGTCAAACAATGAGGAAATGTCAGCCTTGTGCTTCAAGGCCAGGTCTGCTGCTCCCAAATCCCATGTTATTTCCACTCCATCAAAGAAGGAGCTCAAAATAGGCCTGTGGCATTTCAGCTAATTTCCTCTAAGCCCTTACCAAGTAACCAACTGCGGGCACACAAAGCTGCTCCCCTAAGAACATCCATTCAGCAGCTGCTAAGTGTGTGTGCCTGGTGGATCCAGACCATCTAATGGGACTTGCACCAAGCCAGCTCTTCCCAGGTGGCTTTGCCTGGTCTGCAGAAGGGACCTATGGAGCAGAGGTGGGTTAAGAAGGGGCAGAGGGTGGTACATGATGGAAAAAGAAGCTGGAGACCAACTGGATGTAAATGGGGGGAGAAGAAATGAGAGGAACCTCACATTTATTGAGTGCCTACTATGTACCAGGAATTTCATCTATCTCATACTATTGAACCTCACTAGGATTACTCAGCCATTCTTTATTAAGCACCTACTATGTGTCAAACTCTGGACTAGGTCCCAAAGATGTAATGGTGAGTAAGACACAGCTATTGTCTTCAAAGGGCTCAAAAGTCAGTAGGAGAAATGACACATACACACTAAAGTGCTACGAATGAGATGGCAGAGGCTTGAGCAGGGTGGCAACAGTGAAAAGCAGGGATTAGCTGGGAATAACATCAGAGAAAAGAAAAGGGCAGGGATTAATGTGCCCACTTAACATATTGTAAAACTGAGGCTCTGGGAAGCGGATTTGTTTGGAGTCATGTAGTTACCAAGTAGCTGAGTTGAGCAATACCATCAGTTCTATTCTGTCTCCGGAAGTCTCTTTCTTTCCATACTTGCAGCCTGAAAGCTCTTATCTTCCTCCCCAATCCCCTTTCCTTTTCTCAATGATTATCTAGCCAGAAGATTAACCAAATGCTGCTAAAGCCGTGGCCGCTGTCAGTGGCTCAGATCTTAGCTGCTTCTATGGATAATCAGAGGCTCTGAGCCTCTGTTACTGATTTCATTTGAGCAAAAGATTCAGGGGTTGGTGTGAAAGGGGTGGGGAGATGAGAAGGAGGTCTCTATCTCCAGTCTGAAGGGATTCTAGGACAGGTCAAAGGTGACAGAGTGAGGGCAAACTTCTCAGGCTTGTGTGGCTATACGCAAGCCTCTCTCCACTGCCCCCAAAAGGCCTAGTTTATCTAAGAGACCTTCCTTTCCTCAAAAATGGGAGCCAAGAAAACCACCCACCTGACCCACGGGCTGAATGTGCCAGGTTCCCTGCTGAGTGGGATCCATAGATCTGCCCCTCCCCATTCCCATCCTCACAGGACAAGAAACCAAGCTGGAGAAATCTTCAGTCTGCAAATATAGCTCTCTCTATAGCCTACAGGTACCTTAGCAGGGGTGTGAAATCTTCATTCTGTTCTCCAGACACCAGAACCCTTTGCAGGTGCCAGAAGCATAGCAGTCCCCTCTCATAGGATGATAGAAGAGAGCAGAGAGGGAGAGAAGGAAGTATCCTGCAGGTGGAGAAACAGGTAGTTTTTCTCCACACGAACACGAAGAATTCATTGGACATGCCTGCAGATCATCTCTGAGGTGAGGGGAAAAGTTGGGCAATACCAAAGGAAGTCTAATTTTAATTTAGTCATGGATTACATACTCTTTGAAAATAATCAAATCTCTGAGAAATTGTTAAGTAAAATAAAAATGGAGAGAGAGACCAGAAAGTATGAAATAACTGAGTTATGAAATTACAACATCTCTAACCCCCAACTGACCCATCAGACTCACAGCTCTCTCTCGGCTCCTCCCCATCCCCCCAACCTCCCCCTCCAAAAAAAATAAATAAAGACAGTACACCTTCCATCATGCCTCCTGTGTTCTCACTCACTTAACTATGAGAAAAGGAATCAGTAGCAGCAGGAATTTGATGTGCTGCGTTTTCCAGGGTTTATATTAAGGAAAAGTTGCACATATAGAAACAAGAGATGACACTGTGATTAACCCAGGATAAGGATTCTGCAGAGGAGGAGATGTGTTAGGATTGGTTTCAGTGTTCCCACCAGGGAGATTTTTATCTCTTCCAATCCAGTTTATGAATGGCATGGGAAACTTAAGAAGGCTTCACATTTCACCTACTTCCCTACAAACATGTTTATCCTTAAGATGAAAATCATTGCTCAAACCCCAGCCACCAGTCACCATTCTGCACCCTTTTCCATGAATAATCTTTCCAAAATGTCTGCTTGTAGGAGCAAGATTTTGAATTTCACGGAAAACTACAGACACACACACACACACACACACACACACACACACACACAGTGCACTGCACACCCCCACTTCGCCAATAAGAGCCAAAGAGACAAGAGAGTAACAACCAAAGGAGACGCAGCTAATGTGGCAATAAAATAAAATAAACTCCCAAGCAGCAAAGTGAAACTGATGATTTAAAAAACGCGGAAAGACCTTGTTTGTAATTACCCATCCAGGTTATATTTTCACCGCTTCCAGGCAGAGAAACGGCTGGTTGAAGTTTTGTGCCCATCTGATTGTGATGAGAGGGTTGTATTTGAAGCTCTGGGCACGTAGAAATGGAATGAGAAAGAGGCTGAGCTGGAAGAAACACCAAGGGGGAGGGAGGGAGGGGGAGAGGGAATGGGGGGGCAAAGGGAAAGGGAGCGAGCTATCTCTAGCTACGCCTTCCTCTAAGCTCTGGGAGTCCAGGAGAGCGCTCATTTTAGGGTTTGGGAGAGGAGTAAAAAGAGGAAAGGCGCTCCCCACATCTCTGCCCTGGCCTCGCTGTCCGCTGCCGGGAGGGGAGGGAGGACTCTGGCCCGCTCCCCCCTCCTGGCCGGCCGCCCTGCCTGCCCGGGCGCGCGCGGAGCGGGAGGCGCAGGGAGCTGTCCAGTTCAGCACCACCCGGTAATGCAGTAGGTGGGAGCGCCTCCGCCGGGCCGGCGGGCAGGGAGTTGGGGGGGGGGGCCCGGCAGGCGGGCGGCCCATCCTGCAGCAAGACGCCGGCTCCCTTGTTTCCAGGAGCTTTGCAGATAGGGGGAGGGAAACCCGCCTCGATTCTCCAGGAGAAACCCCTTCCCTCCCCCACTTCGCCAACACTACCCCGCCACCAACAACAATAACCGCCGCTGCTCGTCCTGCCGCCGCTGCGCCTGCCAGCCCTGCTGCTGCCGCCGCTGCCGCTGCCACTGCCGGGGCAAAACCATGGAAGGCGAGACCCCCGCACCTGTTCAGCTGAGATCAAGGGCTTACAGAATACTGGGAAGTCTGGTCTGAAACGAAAGCGCCGAGACCCCCCAAGGAAGAGAACTGGCGAAGCAAAGGATTTTCATGGCGCAGGCCGCAGAGACGGAAGGTTGCATCTCGGCTTTTACAATCTCTAACTGTCTAGGTCCCGACCATGAGAGATTGTGTTGAGAATGCGGCTGTTCCCGGGTTCACTGTGGAAGCCATCTCCAAATTAGCTGTCACATATGGAAACTGGAGACCAGAATTTTAGGAAAAGAGCTTAAGGCATCTCACTTGGGGGGGGGTGGGGGGTGTCTTTTTATTTTTTTCCTTTTTTTAAAAAAAAACAATCACTGCAACTGGAACAGTTTCTGATCTCAAAAGGCAAGCCTCTCTTCCCGTGTGATCTTTATAATTTATACTCTTTTCCGTGAGCTTTCTTACCTCCCCTTTTTTATATCTCTCCACAATCTCTATTCACACATATATCCATTATATTAGTAGTGGAATTATTTTTATTTTATTTTTTGCTTTAGTACTTGCACCCTCACACACACTCTCCCGAGAACCAGAAGTCGGTTGGGTGTTTATATAATGAAGAATTATGGGGCTGTTTGATCGAGGTGTTCAAATGCTTTTAACCACCGTTGGTGCTTTCGCTGCCTTCAGTCTGATGACCATAGCTGTGGGAACCGACTATTGGCTCTACTCCAGAGGGGTTTGCAAGAGCAAAAGTGTCAGTGAGAATGAAACCAGCAAAAAGAACGAGGAAGTTATGACCCATTCTGGATTATGGAGAACCTGCTGCCTAGAAGGTATTTGATTTCCCATCTCCTCCCCCTCTCCACCCCACCCCTCCCCTCCCCTCCCCCGTTACCCTCCCCTCCTTCACATAAGTCCCCTTCACATTCCACCATTTTCTTACTTCGCTCCTTCCACCACGGATTAAAGGTTGCTTGGGTTAGTTTCAGAGGAAAGGAAATCAATAAGCAAACACCATTCTCAACTCTCAAGCCGCCACCATCTATCTCCCTTTCCCCAGACCTCTTCATTGGAATAATCTATGATGTGATGAAAACAAGAGATTGCCTTTAAAAGTCAAATGTGTTCTGCCTACTTCGGAATCATTAGGATTTGCCATTTGATGTAGTCTTGCCATCTATGGGGGGGGGGGATAATTGTTTCTCTCACACAGTTCCTCTTTTCATAAGAGGAATTCAAAAATGTTCTTCCTTTCCCCTTCCTCCTCCCCTTACTCCCCAAAAGTCCCAGACACATCATCATCTGAAAATCTCCTGTAAAAAAAAAAATTGTTTCTAAGAATCCTTACTTGGTAAATCCTAATTATTCCAGGATCTCAAGCTGAGTTCAAGAGCATTTCGTAAGGTCTATGAGCCACACGTACTGTTGGAGGCGACTGGCTGTGTGTGTATGTGTGTTTTAACGTTTACAAAGTCTAAAAATACATACGTCTCTCACAGGAAACAAGCCCAAGTTCTAATAAACAGCGGTGCACTTGCAGGTTAAGCTGAGAACCAATTTGCTTCCACGCAGAGTGACATGTCTGTTATCTAGAAGCGCGTAGAGTCAGCACTGCAGCCAGTTGGAGAATCAGACATTGTGCAGGAAGGCCAGGGAGGGAGGCGAAGGCATGGGCAGGTTGAGGGGGGGGACAGGAGAGCAGTGGGACAGGGGTGTCAGCTGTTTGCCTTGATGTTGCAGGGTCATTGGGACATGTGTGCTGGTGCATGTGCTGTGGGGGGAGGGGTCCTTACAGTGTAAAGCCTGGGTGATCAGGGTGCGGATGAAGGCATGTGCTTCTGAGACACACTAATAGGCACTGAAAAAAACTCCTGCAGGTCATACGACCTGCATTTAGCAACAGACTTCAATGGGAGGGACGGCATTTGAATGGTTACAGCCACCCGTAGAGAGACGTGCACAGAGAGATACATGTTTCTGTGTGGAGAGAAGGCTTGTGTGCTTTGCTTCTGATTTGAACCAATACCGGAGGCTGTTGGAGGCAGCGTTGGGAAGCAGAGACTGCAGGATTGTTTGTTAAGCTCAACATGGGATGGTGATGCAGGGAGTAGAAGCCAGGAGATGGGGGAGAAAAGAACGAAATGGACCGGAGTGGGAGAAACTGATGTGACCCCCAGGGTCTAACCCAAACTGAGCAAATGCCGCTCTTTGGGAGATGATCGTGTCTGGGAAAGAGCATCAGTTCTGTGCCCCTCTGCCCCCCAACATTCTTGGTGCAAGCGGTTGAGTGATGGCTGGGCATGTTCTGAATAGCTAAGTGACTTCAGTGAGCGATGGTCTATTTGACGCATACTGCATTTGGTGCCCTTTCTCAATCCAAACTGCTGCTTTGAACATCGTCTGCATAGCAGCTCTCTGCTGAATACTATATGCTCTTCCCCCGCCAGAGAATCAATATGGGGAAATTAATAGAGACTGTTTTAAACACACCCCTCCTTTTTAAAAAAAAAAATGAAGAGCCTTTCATGCAGTTGGCCATTAACCGCGAAAAGACTTCCATTTAATTAAACATTTATGGCAGACTTTTATTCCGAAAGAGAGGAAAAGAAGTGAATGAGGGCTGCTGTAGGGAAATGATCACGGTGGCAATTTGCTTCCCTTGGATTTAAGTTAGATGGATGGAGATAGGTGGCCACGGGTCAGTGGAAAGGCAGGACATCCTTTTAGGAGAACCATCCCCAGCACCGGGTGACTTGGTCTACATATGCTTTCCTTATGAGGCTTCTATTTGCATTTTCTTATTCCTATGCTCTTTTAAACAATTAATAACCCCCAGAAGGCAAAGAGGACTAGGGAGAACTTTGGGATCAGTTGTGCATTAAAAGGCTTAAATATTTTCATTAAAATTCCATCTGTTTGGTGTCCACATCCCCAAACGTGCTGCCCAACCAGCCCCTTGAACTTTCTCCCCAAGCCACACACCATCTCTCTCCCTGAATCATCCCTAAAAAGCTTAGGCCTGCAACCTTTCCCAAGGGTTGTATGCTGCACACCGGAGCTGTGGGTCTGGCCCCTCTCTCCGGGCTGGGGCCGCCAGGCGTCCAGGGGATGGCTGGGCCAGGCTCCCTTTGGGACCTTAGTTCTGTTTTCACTTGTAGCTGAGGCCCAGGCAGGGAAGGTGAGTGTTCAGGGCCCCCATTCAACCTGGCCTTTCACTCCCAAAGTCTCTGTCCACACGGGCTTTGCAGGCCCCGGACCCCCGAGGAAGTTGGGCCTTGGTCGCTTAGGAAGTATTTTGAAGACGTTAAGCCACTTATTTTCAAAGGCTGTGCTGGTTTCCAAAGAGCGTAAGCATTACTTCTTTCCGAAGGCTGGCACAGACGGCTGTTGAGGGGCTCTCCTGGGCTTGCTTCTCTGAGCATTCACAATAGGGTCGTCCTTTACGGAAATCAGATTATCAGTGCTTCCGACTCCCCCAACCTTCGGTTATTGTGAGAAACTGGACTTTCAAAAAAGGTCCCCCATCACCTCTTTGTCGCGCCTCCTGTCCGTACCCAAGAAGCTGTGAACAGATTTCAAATCTTCTCCCCCAGAGGCTGCTAAGGACTCCAGACAGAACCCAACCCTGTCTGCTTCTGTTCGCTCCTGCTCCTCCGGCTTTCACTGGGGTGTTTACTCTTGAGTTGATTGTTCTTTCTTTCACTTCTTGGTGAAAATATGAAAACATTTCCTTGCCTCTCTTGCTGCTTTGGAAGTGAATCCGTCTGCTGCAGAATGAGAAGGGACGGGACCACCTGTTAGGGGTGGACACAGCAGGAGGTGGACAGGAATCCAGAGGGAACTTACCTTTATGTGTTCCCTCTGCAGAGTCAACAATAGCAGTGTCTCCGTGTATGAACTTGAACCCCTAACCGGCTGGTGTCCTTAGTGGGGCTGGGAGGCTAGGACACGGTCTGCGTGTGGATACAGGTAGGTAGAGAGAGTTCTTGAACTTTTCACAAAACCTGAGTTAAGAGCCTTGAAATGGAGAGATGAATTGGTCGTTTCTATAAAATCTGCAACAGGACACTAAAACAGCGTGTTCCAGGCGAGTATCTGTGGGCTGTGCAGTGGCTGGCTGCCTAAGACATTAACCTCTGTTGTCACCAAGAGGAATCATTGTCTCCAGGGGCAGCAAGAAATTCACTCCTTGTGTGTGTTCTCCCCTGTCCCTCCCCCGTCCCAGCTGCACATCTGTCTCCCCCAGAGGATCTCCAGGCCCGCAGAGGAGGAGGCCGGGGTACAGTGTGGTCTGCAGGAGAAACGCACTCTGCTTTCTCGCTCCCTCTCCTGTCCCTTTCCTTTCTGTGAGGCGCAACCGCAATCTCTCTCTGTGTGTTCAGACTGTTAATTCCCTCTGCTGAATTTCCAAGCTCCTCTTCCTTCCACGGCTTCTCCTGTCTCCCCCTCCACATGCTGCTTCTAACAGAGGGTCTGCCATCCTTCTCACTGCTCTCACTGACCAATTCGTGTCTCGATTTTCCAAGTCTGTGATTGCACAGCCTTTGCGAGGCTGCGAGGTGGCGAGTGCTCCCGCTGGGCTCAGCCACGGCTCTCTTGTTCTGAAGAAGGAAAGGATGTGTCTGGTGTGTTAGGAAAGCCAACCACCTTTCCCAGACACTCTTGCCTTTCAGTACGGACGACCTGGGTTTGGAAGTCACTCATGGGCCTTCATACTGTGTACGCACAGCTCCAGAATTCCCAAGATAATTTGACTGTCTTTTGCACTTTGCACACAGTAGGTGCATAAAAAATTATTTATCAACGGATTGACTCAGTTCTTAAAATTACTGAAATTAATTCAAAATCATAAGGACATGTGACTGTAATAATCAAGTGAGGGGGGCAGTGAGGAAATCAGACTGGTTTGTTTGTTCTTCCTGGAACTTTTTTTTTTTAAAGGAATAATAATGAGTCATGAATTCATTATTATAAAATAAGAGAATTCCAAAGCAGTCAGTCCCTGCGGCTGCATTAGCTCCTAACTGGCTAACAAAAAGTCATCAGTACATTCGGCCTCTATAGGGAAGGGAAGAATAACCCATTGATTTTCTTCCCTTTCCTGCTTTTCAAGTATATCAAAGGCCAGTCTGATCTTAATACTCACCAGAATAGACACTGGGCAGAGAGCAGGCCTTCTGGACCGTCCCTATTTAGCTTCCCCAGAAGCTTCTATTCGTTACCAAACTTCCCCACCAATCCCCAGGACCCTGAGGATGCTCCACAGTTTCCACTGTTTCCCATAGAACCAGGCCCAGCAGCCCAGCCACTCACCTTGGAGTGAGGAGCGAGCTGTGCAAGCCCCGGGCATTCACACTGCCCTCCTGCGCCTGCCTCCCTGTGATCAGAATGACCCACATAGTGTGATACACACACCAGGACACCTGGGCAGAAAGTGGCAGAGCCAGAACTCGAATCCAGGCCTTTCAGGTCCACCCTGCAAGCCTCCAGTGGGCTCTGCGCACAGCTCCTGGCCGACTTGACTTACCTCATGGCTGGCATCGGACTCTAGTCTGTCTGCACCCCGTCGAATGCCAACCTGAGCATGTCAGGAAACCTGAGTTATGACCCACCCAACACGCAGCACCCTGCACCATGCAGGGTGACAGCTCTGCCTCTAGCCTGCTCACTCCCACGAGGCTGAGGGAATGCAATGCTGACCCACCCGGGCAGACCCACCATGCGCCTCTCTGGTTTCGCCCTTGCATTTCGCAAATGCCCTCAATGTAAACTGTTGGTTTTATGTTTGCAAGGATTTTTCAAAAAGTGACAAATAGATATCCCCTGTCACTCATGGCGTTTTCAGATGAAGCTTTGTGGGGTGTGTTGCAGCTGAAAGAATCCTGCGGCCACACAGACCAGGGTTCACGTCAAGCCCTGCAGCCTCATGAGCCATGTGATTTGGGGCAAGTCATTTCACCTCCACCAGCCTCAGTTTCCCTTTCTGTAGAAATGAAGGATAACAGTCTTCTCACATGGCGGTTGGTAGTTTAGCAACTAAACGAATGGATGTCTGTCATCTGCTTTCTGATGACTACCTTGTTGGACATTGCAATCAACACCCCCCCAGCCTCTCCCCTCAGCCACCCTTCTTCCTGGTTTATTTTTGTGCAGGGTACCACATACCGGCACACAGCACACTTATCTCAGGACATTTGTTGTCCACCTCCAGCTGGACTGTCAGCTCCACAAGGGCAGGGCTTCTGTCTGCTCTGCTCATCGCTGTAGGCACAGCACCTGTGACAGTGCAAGACTTCACACCACCTTTGTTGGTGAAGGAACAAATGACCATTGCCTATTGCAGGGTGTACCTTCCAGAATGGCAGTCCCTTCACATCATCAAAGGATTGCTCTCTAAATTACATCCATCCAGCAGCGGTGGCAAAGGCATCTTTTTGTTTTTTTTACATTCTAAAAAATAATGGACCCAACACAGAGAAAGCAGGGAAAACGGCAGGGGGGGGCGGGAAGAAGAGAGAAGGGGAGACTCATCACATAAGGGATGATAATAAAGAAAGATAATAAAGAAAAGGAAGTGGAGAGGTAAGAAATGCCTGGGAAGGAAGTGCTAGGGGCTGAACAGCCTCTAGATAGACACTGGCCACTTTTTTCTGTCTCCACATCATCCAGGGCGTCTGTCACAATCCCCGGGGACAGCTCCCCACGAGTGTTCGTTCCCAGGTCCATGGGGGAGAAGACACACATCCAGACTGATAATGCAGGAGATTTTTTTAAATTTCCAAATTCAATAGCTCTTCTTAGCCTTGACTAGATATATTTCAGCCAAATACCCATATTCAAATGAAATAGGCATTTTGAGTTTCTAGGTTGATTTATAGCCACAGATCAGTCCATTTCTTCACTCATTTATTTTACTTATTAAATCTTTGATACACCCCTGCCAAGGGCCAGGTGCTGGGCCAGAGCTTGGGTCATAATGGGAAGTAGCCCCCTTGGGAGGGTCACTGTCCTCAGAGTCTTGAGGACCAACTGAGAGAGACAGACCCTACTTCCAGTAAATCCCAATGTATATACAAATTCCAACTATAAGTGCTCCCAAGGAGAGTCCCATGGGACTATGTGTTTATAATATTACCATCGTATCTAAGCAGAGAAGGCATCCCGAGATGTCTGAATGTGAATGGATACCTGAAGGATAAGTAGGAGTTAACTGGGTGAAGAGAGCAAGAAAGAGCATCCCAGCTAGGAGGGCAGCAGATGCAGAGATCAGTGAAGAAGAGAATGAGACCAGTACTGGAGAAGGCCAGGTGGCTAGAGACGGAGATGGGGTGGGGAAAAGGCAGGAAAAGGGGTGTTGGATGGTGTAGGAAGGAGAATACAAAGGACTCAACGATAGGGACTTGTTGGTCTTGTTAAAGAGTTTTGCTCTTTGACTTCTGGCTTCTTAGCTGTGTGACCTTGAGCTGGTTAATTCTATCTCTGCACCTCACCTGCAACATCTACTTAATGGAGATGAGAATACCTGTGCCTAAGGTTGTCATGAGGCTTAGAACACTGTTCCTTTCTCTTCCTTGTCATGCTCTTCCCACTTCCACCAAGCCTGATTATGGTGGTCTCTTTGGCCTCAAAACTTCCCATGACAACACAGAGAAGAGAGGAAATAAGTTGATTCAACTCCAGTCAACCAAATTCTAGATATAGTCAGTGGAGGTGTTTAGCCAACCCTGTGCTTAAAATAGGGAGGCAGTGGTGAACAAGGACCACCCTGCCTCAGGGACCCTCCAGGCAAGTCCCAGTTCTGGGACCCTAAAGAGCAGGCATCTCACAAAACAGCTCCTTTTCACACGAGACATCTGACATAGTCTGCAGCCACCCCTCCTCTTCGCCCTCCTGCAAATTCAGAGGGATTCCTGGCATCTTTTACAACGTTAGGATCATTGAGGATTCGAGCTGGAATTGGAATGAGCTCCGTTTATATCACCAGACTTTTTTGAAAATAAGAATGAGAGTAAAGGGATATTAACTGTGCTTCCCAACGCCACAAAATTGCATGTCAACTTTTTAGGATTATCGATAAGCTCCTGTGGCCTCGCATCCTGGTTCTTTCTCCTGGGCATATAAAGGACTTTATTCATCCAGCTCCATCTTTCCTCAGTTCTAAGACACTATCAATTACAAAATGAACTATCTACTTAAACGGCGTTCAGGGGAGGGGAAAAGGAATTGAATGTATGCATCAACTGTAAAACACACTCTAATTTCAGAAACGTAGAAACCTAAAATATGTGCCTTAGAATCAAAGAAAGATGGTAAGCTCTCTTGCTGGCAGGAGAAATGCAGGCAGGGTGCTGAGAGGGCCCAAGGGATTTCTTTAGCGTGCAGCTGGTATCTGTCCCATGACTCAGGAAGCAGCAGAGGAGAGAAGAATGTGGTCTTACCAGCGCCTTTCTTGACAAGGAAAAGGGCAAGAATTAATATTTTTATTCAACAGCTATTCCCTGAGCACTTGCCAGGTACTATGTGAGAGTCTAGGACAGAGTCAAAGGCTCAATCTCTGCCCTCAAGGAACTCTTAGTCTAGTAGAGAAGACATACCAGTGAACAGACGATGACAATGGCACAGCATGAAATATAAGCACAGGATTTTGGAAGCACAGAGAGTGGGCAGTGGGGTATGTCAGGAGAGATGGAGTTCTGAAGGCTACATCATAGGTGTGAGTGAGCCAAGGAGAGGAAGGCACTTCAGACAGAAGGAATGGCATGTGCAGAAAAACAGATGCCCAAGCAGTGCAGCATGGCTGGCAGTCAGAAGCAGGGAGAAGTGAGGCTGGGAGACGGCAGAGACGAGATCCCAGAGGAACGTAAATGGCTCATGGAGCAGTAGGTGCTTCAGCATGGAAGAAAAGGGAGACCCAGAAAGCTGGTGAGCAAGGGGAGGTCCCAACCAGCTTTGCCCATCAGTACAATCACAGGCTGCTGAGGCCCTAATGGAGGGCATCGGGGTGGGAGCTGGTGAGACTCACAGGGGAGGGGTGAGGCACAATGAGGAGGGTGTTGTGGTGCCCAGGTGATGTACACTGTCAGCTGTAGTAAATGGAGAAGGGAGAAGCTTACAAGTGATGTACAACAGAGGTGCATCACAATCCGCTATTCCTTTCCCACTTCCTAGTGTAGCAAGCCTCCAGGGGAGGCCTATGAGGCTCTGGGTCTCAAAGATCCAGAAAAGCTCGCTCACATGTCCCTTCTCCAGGCACCTTCCTGGCCACCTGAATCCAAAGTAGCCCCATGGCCCGCTATCCTCTTTTATTTCCTTCTTCACCATTGTAACACTGGCTTTTTTTCTTTTTAGCATTTACTTGTTTAAGATCTGTGTCCCCTCCAAGACTGCTGGCTCCATGAGGGCAGGGGCCGTGTTCGCCTCGGCACGGAGAGAGAGCCTAGGAGCTACATGTTGAATGAACGACTTAAAAAAAAAAGTGATGCCTGCCCTCAAGGAGCTCCCACCTAAGGAGGGAGATGGGCCAATCGTCCTGTTGACCAGTCTTTTCTGCTAGGCCTGGCCGGGGCCACATTCTTGAGAACAGGCAGGGGTTTCCCTTGCACCCCCAGTCTGGGCCACAGCTTTGCAATCAAGCTTCAGAAAGCTGGTCAGCCCCTGTGAGCCTGCTCCCTCCTGGGCAGCACTCACCTTTCCTCTCAATCCAAATCCCTGTTACTTATCGCCTGGCCCACAGGTACTGACTTAGCATCCTGGGTCTGCCTCTCAGGAGCCCAGGAGCTGCCCCGCCTTTGCCTTATTGACGCTGTATTTATTCGCTCTTCCCTGAACTTCCCGGGCTGCTAACGAGAATGCCAGGGATTAGGTACAAGATCCCAGGTGCACAGCTGTTGAGGCCTCACTGTACGGAGAATTGGCACTCGGCAATTTAAACACCCCAGTGCCAACCTCGTTCCGGCCTTGCCATTGGGCAGAACTTATTGGGGACTGGCTGTGGCTAACCCTGAGACCCTTCTTCACCCCGTTTCCTCATTGCGTGCCTTTCTCACTTTCTCTGCACTTTTCTGTCACTTTTCCACCACCGCCCTCCCCAACCTGGATCTCTGTCTGCACATATCCTTCTTGAATTCTCCCTAAGATTGGGAACTCTCCTCCCTAATTTTCCTCCAACATATTTTACAAAGAAAGAAACTCTGAAAAACTTCAGTACTAATAATAACTATAGTAATAATAATTACAGCTAATCATTTGTTTAGTACTTTCTTTGTGCTAAGCACCCTTAGATGCTTTCCAGAAGTTAGCTCTTATTCAGTCTTCAAAATGCTGGAGGCATGTGCCATGATACCCATTCTCTCCATCATAAGAGGCTCAGAGAAGTTAACTCAATTGCCCAAGGTCACACAGCAAGTGGCAGAGCTGGGATTCCAACCCAAGTCTGTCCAACCCAAAAACCTATGGACAGCCTTCTATGACGCTAATTACATTTACAATTTCCCCCTACCCCCCAAATCTATAAATAAAATCATTGGAGAAGTTGAAAGCTAAGCAGAAATTGTACTCCATGATGTCTTCAAAAGTTTGCAGCTTGAATAGGATATGTCCTTAGCCAGGTCAGAGAGGGGACGAGGAGGGGTTGCCCTGCTTTCTCACTGCTGTGAAAAATAAGGGTGCCTCAAATGCATGGACATCCCTCTCCTTGAAGCTGCCCTATGCCTGGAGGGCTCATTCCAACCACAGTGTACTTGTTTCAGGACTCAGCTAAGTTGTCGCTTCTCCCTGCTCCCCTGCCGCCTCCCACCCTGCACCCACCTGGGTTGCGTTCCCTCCCTCTTTTCTTCCATAGCATCCACACAGGCCTCCAACAGTACCTTCCATCTTCTTTGTTGCTTGTATCCATCTCGGCTCTGCCTCTAGACCAAGCATGTCAAACTCATGGCCCGAGGGCCACATGCCTCATTTATCTGGCCCATGTTAGCCTTTGAGTTTGACATGCTTGCTCTAGATCATGAGTTCTCTTCTATTTCTTCAACAAGATGTACTGAGTTACTGCTATATGTCAGTTCCCATCCGCTAGGGGTGGGAGTGAGGAGGGTGGGGGAGAGATACAGGGACACATAGCGATCACATGCAGGGTGGAGAGGTGAGGTTGTTCCAGGAAGAGGTGTGCAAGAGCGGGGGTGTTTGGGAAATCACACAGGTTTTCAGTAATGCTGGAAGGCCTGGTATGGGAGGGAAGGTAGAGGAAGGATGGGATCAGACAGCCTCAAAGACTACACCGTGAAGAGCTGGTTATGCTGTGTAAAGAGGCCAGAGAGGAGACTGTGGAGAGGAAATGGTAAGATGAGATCTGCACTTTGGAAAGAGGGCTCAGGAAGCCGCGTGACGTGGAGATGGGAGGAAGAGGAGCACAGAGCAGGGAGTCCAGAAAGAAGATGACTGCACAGCCCAGACAGTGAGGAGGCAGCTGACCCTGGTAGGGCACTGACACTAGAAGACCCACAGGTCCTGGGAGCTGTCACTTGTGTTGAGTAAGGTGTGATGGCGAGTGACCTTCACTGAAACAGGCAAAGAGGAGAAATGTGCAAAGAGAAGATGGGGCCTTTCATCTCAGATAGGGGAATTCCACGTCTGAGTTCCCAGGCCCAGTGCTCAGCCAGTGTTTGATGAATGAATGAATGAATGAATGAATGAATACAAGAAAAGCTTTGCATCTAAGACTAGGATGCATATTTAATCTCAGGTTTTCCTCAGCACCGTCATAATGAAAACATGCATTGTGTTCTAGCTAGGCCTGGAATCCATGTCAGCTTATCACTTACCACCTACGTGACCTTGGACAGGGATTTGCCACTCTAAGTTGATTGTCTCGTGTGTAAAAGTGGGGAAAATTAGATCTCACTCATGAGTTGGTTGTGAAGTTTCAGTCGGATGCTCCATGCAAAGTGCTTAGCAAGGTGTCGGTAGAGAGTAAGCACTCGAGAAATGCCAGATGCTGTGAGTAGCAGTGGTGTGTTTATTATTGATTATACTCCCAGCTGCAACTGGTGACCTGCAAGTGAGCTGTGCTCGGGCTTCAAATGTTCTACACATTGAGAGCTTTCCTATATTTTTTTAAAAGTTCATATGTGGGGCTTTCCTTGAAAAATAATTGTATTTTTGTCACCCTGGGCCCCTTTCCTGCTTGGCAACATCAGCAGGAGCCGGGCAGCAGATGTCCCTTCAGGTGTGACAGGTGCTCTGCACTCCCCAAGTGTCTGTGTGGCTGCTTTTCTCCTTTGGCCTTCCTCTGGCCTCTGCAAGCTCTGAGTTTGCAAAAGCTCCTCTCTGCCAATGGCAAACTACAGGCGGAGCTTTGTCTTCCATGGACTGAAAACGTTAGCAAAACAATGCCAGCCCGGGGAAGGGTGTAGCAGCTAAGCGTGAATAAATCTGTGCATCTGTAAATAAATGCGCAAATATCTCGCATTCCCCAGCAGTGCTTGCAGGTAAGATTGGGGTAGAGGGCTGGCCACATCCACTCCCTCTACTGAGCATCTCCAGGATAAGTAGTTGCTTTTGAAGAGAGAGCCTCTCACTCATTTGCTGCCACCCTCAGCGCTTCCCTCTCAGAGGCTGACATTTTCTGACCTTGACCCCCGTTTGGGAAGTGCACCCTGTCATGCAGACCACGTGATGTGTTGTATTCAATAACTAAATGACAGGCGCCAGGGAGACAGTCCACGCTGCCAGTGTTGGCTGAAGCGAGGAGTGGGGGTTTTGCTGGAAAATGGGGCATCTTCTACTTTGAATTTTTACCTCAAAGACTTCATAGAGAAGAAGGAAGTTTCAGAAGCTTTCTTGGTAGAGAAACAGTTACCCAGCAATCGCTCAGAAAGGATGTGAACTTACAAAAACATGCAGTTTTATCGGGAAGAAAGGTTGGATCTGATCCAACCTGGCAATTTTTGAATGTTTGCTATGTCAGGTTCTGTGCGAATCCATGGGGCACAGAAAGAAGTGAGCTCTGAAGTGGGGGGTGTGGCTGCCCTGATCCTCCTGCTGACATCGCTCATCCTCTTCCCAGTCCCTCTTGCCTAGTTTATTTTTTTCATCATACTTCGTGCTTTCTGAATGTGTTGGTCTACAGTGTACATTATTTCTCTCTGACCAGAATGTGAGCTCTGAGACCAGGGTCCCTGTCTGTCCTATTTACTGCCATAGCCCTGGGATGAGACCAGCCCCTGGCACGTGGTAGATGCTTAGTAAATGCTGGTTGGATGACAGAAGGCATGCTCTGCTCTGAAGGTGATCAAGGCCTAGAAGAGACACGCAGGGACTGAGACCATTGCCAATGAGCTCAGGTATAAAGAAGGCCTGAGCCAGACAAAAGAGCAACTCTATTTGGGGAGGTCAGGACTTGGGGTCCCCTTGAATTGGGTTTTGGAGAATGAATAGGAGTTTTCCAAGAAGAATGGAGGAAAAAGGCGCAGAGCAGACAGAGGAAATGAAATCCCCTGAGGCTGCCCCACAAGGGTGAGGCGAGGAGAGAGCGCAGCACTACAGGTCCTGAGCAGCACTTCTCAGGCATTGATGTGAACACCAATCACCTGAGATCTTGTTGAACTGCTGATGCTGCAGAGGTCCAGCTTGGGGCTAAGACTGTGTCTCGCTCCCAGAGGAGGCTGATACCACAGGTCTATGGGCCACACTTGGAGAAGCAAGGCTTTGGAGCATGGCCAGGGGGCTCTGGCGGATGTGCATCTACATCCTACCTCTGGGCCAGTTTCCTTGCTTCTGAGATGAAGATGATGACCTTCCTCCCAGTACTGAATAAATTTAGAGTGCATGAATTTGGCAAAGCCATTTGTTCAGGCCTGAGCACTTCACATAGTATGTTTCAGCTAATATTGTTATTTATGGCCAAAGATGGTGTGACTAGAGGTGTGAGAGGAAGGAGTGATTTTCCCTGGGGACCACACATATATCATCTTCCTTAAGCCACATGGTACTCTATAACATAGGTGTTACCATGATTCTCATTTTACCAGTAGGAAACAGAGGAAGTGTATCAGTTTCCAATTGCTGCTATAACAAATTACCACAAACTTAATGGCTTCAAACAACACAAACACATTGTCTTACAGTTCTGTAGGTCAGAAGTCTGAAATGGTCTCGCTGGGCTAAAATCACAGTGTTGGTAGAGTTCTTCCTGGAGACTCTAGGGAAGAATCTGTTTCCTCGCCTTTTCCTTCTAGAATCAGCCCACAGTCCTTGGCCAGTGGCCCCTTCCTCTACCTTCAAAGCCAGCAGCATCAGACAGAGTCCTTCTCATGTTGCAACCCTCTGACAATGACTCTTCTGCCTCCCTCCTCCATATTTAGGGGCCCTTGTGTTACAGTGGGCCCAAATGGATGATTCATCTGATTAGTAACCTTAATTCCATCTGCAACCTGAATTGCCCTCTTCTGTATAATGTTACATACTCACAGTTTACAGGAATAGGCATATGGGCAGCTTTAACAGGCATTATTCTGCCTAGCACAAGAAGTGAGTGCTTAAAGAACTCCCCTAATGTCATAACCTCAGAATGGTTCACCTGGAAGGGAATTTAGAGCTTGTATCAAAAAGAATTAGATTTGACTACAGGTAACAGAAAATGAAAATTGAAAGTGGCTTATATAAGAGAAAAAGTTTCTTCTCTCTCAAATAAACCAATTTGGAGACAAAATACAAGTCTGATCTGGAGGCTCCACAAACTGGCTAGCAGTTCACACTCCTACCAGCTCCCTGCTCCACCATCCCTGCAGTGTGGCCCTCGACCTCATAGTCCAGTATGGCTGCCAGAGCTCCAGCCATTGCCTTCACATTCCAGGCATCAAGGTGGGGATGGCACAGAGAAATCAAGACCTGTCACCTGGCTCCTAAGGAGATTTTCTAAAAGATAGCACACATTTTTGCTTTGGTCTCATTGGCCATATGTTTGTCATGTGACCACACATTAGCTATAAGAAAATCTGAAAAATATAATCTTTATTCCCTGGTGGCCACATGCCCATTGAAAAATTAGAGGAAAAGAAAAGAGGGAAGGTAACAGATTTATAGGTCCTTGAATAACATTGTTTTGTTGAAAGTTGTTTTGTTATAACAGTGATAAGAACAATAATTGATTCTGTGTGGAGAACTCACTGAAACCCACAAGTAAGCATGTTCTCCCTGTGTTTGCACGGGTTTTCTCCAGGTAGTCTGATCCCCCCCCCATTCAAAAGATGTAAATGTTAGGTGACTGGCGTGTCTATGTGGTCCCAATCTGAGTGCGTGAGGGTGTGGGTGTAAGAAATGTAAGGGCATCCTGTCCAGGGTGGGCTCTGCCTTGTGTCCTGAGCTGTTGGAGAGACTCCGTGATCCCTGAGCCTGAACTGAAATAAGTGGTTTGGAAAATAATTCTCTTACTTGTTTTTATTTATTGTTTTAATTTATCTTTATTGTTGAAAGTTTTGTTTTTATTAATCTTCCTTAAATGTGTATGTATGGCTTACTTTCTTTTTTTTGAAATTCTAATTATTTTATTTTATTTTTTTAATTAAATCTTTATTGTTCAGATTATTACAGTTGTTCCTCTTTTTCCTCCCCATAGCTCTCCTCTACCCAGTTCCCACCCCACTCTCTGCCCTTATGCGCCCCCCCTCCATGGTCCTCATCCATAGGTGTATGATTTTTGTCCAGTCTCTTCCTGCACTCCCACACCCCTTTCTCCCGAGAACTGTCAGTCTACTTCCTTTCTATGACCCTGACTCTATTATATTCACCAGTTTATTCTGTTCATCAGATTATTCACTTGATTTTTAGATTCACTTGTTGATAAATATATATTTGTTGTTCATAATTTTTATCTTTACCTTTTTCTTCTTCTTCCTCTTCTTAAAGGACTAAGGGCCCAGTGCACAAAAATTTGTGCACTCGGGAGGTCCCTCAACCCGGCCTGTGCCCTCTCATAGTCTGGGACCCCTTGGGGGATGTCCACCTGCTGGCATGCCTGGCCAGCCTGGGTGAGGGGCTGATGGCTGTTTGCAGGCTGGCCAAGCCCCCCAGTGGGGACCCTCATCCCATGGGGGTGTGGCCAGCCTGGATGAGGGTCTGAGGGCCGTTTTCAGGCTGGCCACATCCCCTTCAGGGTTCGGGTCTCTACTGGGGTGCCTGGGCAACCTGGGTGAGGGGTTGAGGACCATTTTCAGGCTGCCCACAGCTCCCATTGACCCAACGTCCCAGCAAGGCTGGCTGGAATCAGGTTTCTGGGGTTTATTTATCTTCTATAATTGAAACTTTGTTGCCTTGAGTGGAGGCCTAGGCAGGCAATGAAGCCTCCTGTTTGCTTTAGCTCCGTGGCTGCCAGCCTCCATCTTGGCTGGATTAATTTGCATATAGCCACTGATTGGCTGGTGGGCATGGCTTGGCCGGTAGGCGTGGCTTAGGTATAGCAGAGTGAGGATCAATTTGTATATTACTCTTTCAGTAGATTAGACACCTTTCAGCATTTCATATAATACTGGTTTAGTGGTGATAAACTCCTTTAGCTTTTTCTTATCTGTGAAGCTCTTTATCTGACCTTCAATTCTGAATGGTAGCTTTGCTGGGTAAAGTAATCTTGGTTGTAGGTTCTTGCTATTCATCACTTTGAATATTTCTTGCCACTCCCTTCTGGTCTGCATGGTTTCTGTTGAGAAATCAGCTGACAATCTTATGGGTACTCCCTTGTAGGCAACTAACTGTTTTTCTCTTGCTGCTTTTAAGATTCTCTCTTTGTCTTTTGCCCTTGGTATTTTAATTATGATGTGTCTTGGTGTGGTCCTCTTTGGATTCCTTTTATTTAGGGTTCTCTGTGCTTCCTGGACTTTTAAGTCTATTTCTTTCACCAGGTAGGCAAAATTTTCTGTCATTATTTCTTCAAATAGGTTTTCAATATCTTGCTCTCTCTCTTGCACCCCCATAATTCAGATGTTGGTATGCCTGAAGTTGTCACAGAGGCTCTTTACACTATGTTCATATTTTTGGATTCTTTTTGCTTTTTGCTTTTCTGGTTGGGTGTTTTTTGCTTCTTCGTATTTCAAATCTTTGACTTGATTCTTAGGACCCTCTAGTCTGCTATTGGATCTCTGTATAATATTCTTTATTTCGGTCAGTGTATGCTTAATTTCTAGTTGGTCCTGTTTCATATCCTCGAGGGTCTCACTAGATTTACCAAGGGTTTCACTAAATTTATCGGCAGTTTCTAGAAAATTCTTGAAAAATCTATTAACCGTGGTTTTGAGCTCTGTATCCAGTAGTTTGCTTTCCTCCATTTCTGTCATTTGTGACCTGTTTCTTTGTCTCCACATTTTAGCTGTTTCCCTGTGTTGATAGAGTGGCTTTCTGTGCTAGGTGTCCTATAGGGCTGAGTGGCTCAGCCTCCCCAATTACCTGAGGTGGACTCTCTTGGTGCACTCCTTTTTGGACTCTGTGCACAATCTTGTTGTAGTTAAGCCTTGATTGTTGCTGGTATCACTGGGAGGAATTGACCTCCAGGCCAATTGGCTGTGAGAATCAGCTGTGTCTATGGTAGAAGAACTTCTGTGCTGGAGACATCCTTATGGGGCAAGACTGGCTTCAGTGGGGCTTTGGTGCTCACTGAGTCTGCCCCTGAGTGTGTCCCTTATGGATCTGAGGAGTTGTAATCTGGATGGTCCCACTCTGACCACTGGGTATACTGGCTCTTGGAACTCTGAGGAGATGCTAATTTAACCTCTGCCTGAGGCTACCCAGCAGGAGCTACAGAGAGATCTGCAGATTCCTCTTCTTTGTATGGGGTTTGGAGGTGCCCAGATGAGGCCCAGCTGTGAAGCAATACAAGCTGCTATGAGGCCTTGGGCCTTTTTTTGGGTGTTCTGGGTCTCTCTGACCCAGCTGCAGTTTGTAATTTTTGATTGCCAAGGGCCAGGTCATTCATATGCAAAAGCCTTGTGCACAGCTTGGGTGGGGCAGGGTCTCAGGGAATCAACAGGGCAGAGCAAACAGCTATAGCTGATCCTCAGCTCTCCCCTAAAAGGCCCCGGGTCTCATTGTCCCACGGTAATTGCTGCAAGCATCTGTGAGAGAAAGCCACCCTCGAGTTCCACCTGATGTCAGACAGTCCAGTTTCTCCCCGTATAAGTCTGGGACCCCAGAGACTCACCTGGAACTGGAGTTCAGAGCCATCAGGAGCTTGTGTCTCCCTCTTGATCGAAAAAGACAACCACGTCCTCAGTTGCCAGCCTTTTCCTCGCACGCCTCCATACCTCTGCACTTTACTTCCACACCTTCTCTGAGTCTCAGTGTGCTTTTCTCTTTCCTTCTAGCTGCAGAATATCCACTCAGCCAGCTTTCCTATAATTCTGGATGATGTCTGTTTTGTCTTTTAGTTGTATTTTTGAAGTGGTTGTGCGAGGCAGCAATTTCAGGTGTTTATGCCGCCATCTTGGTTTCTCCTGGCTTACTTTATTTCAAAGTTTCATATTAGATATGATTTGGCTCTTTATTTCGAAGTTTGGTGGTATTTTTGTGACCAGAAATATGCCATAGGAATGTAACTCGTTTTTCTTAATTAGCCTATGGTCAAATTGGTCATTTCACTTAAAGTCACAGTTATAGGTCGTTTCACTTAAAGTCACAGTTTCCAAGAGCCTATCAATGACTTTAAGTGAGGACTACCTATATCCAGGGAGCTCAGCTCCCCTGGTCCTCACCTTATGACTGAAGAACTTGGGGCCTGGAGAGGGAAGGGACTTGAGGGTGCCATGGAGCCAGCTGGCACTAGTGCTAGACTATAATCCACTGCCTGTGTCCCAGTCCAGCGCCTAGCACAGTGCCTGGCACACAGTAGGAGCTCACACAGGAGCAGCCTGTGAAACTGAGGGGGCTCTACCATCCCAGAGCACTGAACATTTCCCTCTGGACCACACGTTCTGCAGCTCCTTCTTAGGGTGGATAAAATCCCACCTGTGCACAGGGCCAACTGCTCTCCTGGGTCTCTTTATGCCCCCTCCTCCCAGCTTACAGCTCTGCTGATGCTCTGGGTGAGCTCTGTGCTTCTCTATCTGTCCCATGAAGTCACATAAAAAAGCAGTACGGTTTGGCGAGAGTAACCCTCAGGCAACACTGGATTCGCTCCACAAGGAGACATCTACTTTGGAGATGGGGCTTCATATCTGAGGTGGCTGTGGCAGGAAATGGTGTCCATTGTCTTGGCATCCACAGTGTTTGTTTTGACACAGTGAAGGGAGGGATGGGGGCTGATCAAAGCCAGAAGCCATGTGGTCACTCTTGCCTTTTCCCACGGCCTGTAAAAACCAGAGCCTCGCCCTGGGGCAGATGCGCGCCAAGATCTGTGTACCTTCTTGTACATCTCGGTTTTCAAGTCTGTGCCTCCTCAGCCAGACAGTCAGGCCTTAGAGACCGGGCAGTGTGAGATCTGCCTCTGTGCCCTGTTGCCTGGCTTGAGGCCGGCACACAACGGGTGCTTGATGAATAAACAGAATTGGCCAATTCATTGGAATGAAGTAACTATGGCAGTGTCTGGCACATAGTAGGCTCTCAGCAAAATCTTTTCATGAAAGAAAAAAGGAAAG
Organism: Murina feae; assembly: GCA_004026665.1. NCBI lineage: Eukaryota > Metazoa > Chordata > Mammalia > Chiroptera > Vespertilionidae > Murina > Murina feae. Next base: position 59,852 of record PVJC01001690.1, on the reverse strand, counting down.
ATGAAAGGACGGATAGGGAAGGAAGGAATAAATTGGTCTGAGTGTAAGCTTGCCATGGATGCAGCAGCTCAGCGAAGAAATAGCGCGATCCCTCCCCCCAGGACCGAGTTCACAGGAGAACATGAGAGCTGGCCCGAAAGGTCTGTTTCAAAGGGCCCCTCTCCCGCTTTAGAACACTGTGTCTTTCCAGCTTCCCAATGGGCCTCGGTGGCCACAAAACCTGGTACAAGGACGTGGCCAGAGGCAGAATGGGTGGGGTGGCTGATGTGAGAGAGAGAGTAATGCGCGTCTAAGTCAGTGGCTTTTTGAGCCATGGAAAGCAGGTGATAGGGCTGAGGAAAGGATGACAGGAGGCAGAGGCTCAGCATAAAGAGGCTGGTGGGGGAGGGGCAAGAGCAGAGGAAGGATGGGCAGAGGCTGCGGGAGAGGGAGATGCCTGAGCACAGGGCCAGCCCCCCTTCAAACAAATGGAACACTGGAGCCAGAGGGCTCAGGACAATGTCTCAGAGCAAAGAGAAGCAACAGCAGAATGTGCAGCGGGGACGGGCACGCCCCCCCCCCTCCCCCCCGCCAAAACACTGCCCAGGGAGAACTCACTGACACGTACCGGGCAGGGAAGTAAGTATAGACTGAGTGATGAAGCCACAAAACCTGTGACCAGGACTGAGGCTAAAATTACAGGCTAGACGATAGGACCGCACACCACAGCAGCCCAGACCATAGGTGTTCCCTGGAAACCAACCACTTCCTGCCCCAGTTTCTTCTCGGGGTGATTGGGCAGCACGATCCAGTAGAAAGAGCCCTGTGTGGTCATCAGGTGGCCTGGGTTCGAATCCTAACTAGCTCTGAAACCTCAGGCAGGTACTTAATCCCGCTGAACCACCCACCACAGAACACAGGAATAATAATGCTTATGAAGCAGTGTGTTACAAAAGTTAAAATAATCTGTATAAAGGATATGCACCCAGACTGGGGACTCGAAAGATGGTTGATGTTTTAAATCGAGATTTTTCACCCTTCAATAATTTGGGATCTGCCTTCATTATTCTGGTCACAACCTATATTGCTATTAATCAAACACATATCTTTACACTGATCCCATTTTAGCCTCATCCTAAGCAATGATATTCAAGGAATCTCTGGTTTAACCTATTAGTTACATTTTTAACAAACATTAAAAATATCAGCTTAAATCTGTTTAACTGTCCATCCCTATACCAACCAGATTCATCTCAGATACCACAACATAAGACCCACCATTTACTTTGCAAAAGCACCATTTTGAATTATAAACTACCCATCCGGGATGGGAAGATTGGTGTCCCTCCATCCTAATTACTTGCCAGCATCTTCTTTATTTTTTTAAAATTTATTTTAAAGAGAGGAAGAAGGAGAGAAAGAGAAACATCCATTGGCTGCCTCTTGTACTCGAAATCTGGACATGTGCCCTGACCAGGAATCGAACCCACCATCTTTCGGTGCACGGGAAGTAGCTCCAACCAGCTGAGCCACAGCGGCCAGGGCCCAGCTTCCTTCTTAGGTGATGGAAAGCAGAGAGAAGGTCAGAGGCCAAATCCACAGAAATCACTTGGACTCCAAGTCTTGCTGTGGTACCAAGAGCACTAGGCTCTTGTTACAATCTGATCCATTCTTCGGTCTAAAAAGGGCAATGGTGTGGATGATCCCCAGGGGGAGAAGTTGTGAACCTGCCTCCCCTGCTGACAGCCTGGCTTGAGCTGGAGAATTTCCCCTGCTCTCCTGCAGGGTCTCCAGACGCCCCCACCCAAGATGACCAGAATAAGAGGAATTCATTCTCTCCTCCACTCTACCATCTTTCAAACATAGAGGAATTTGCCCCTAGTATGAACAGATACTACTTGGAAGATGCTATGAAATTTCTCAGACTGTGCTAAGAGTGTGGAGGTGGGGGGGGGGGGGAGGTAAGTTGGCTTGTGATAATAGTAAGGACTATCTCCCATGACAGTAATGAGAGAAAGGATTTGGGGGAACACAGGGAGGGCTTGGAATACTGTGACACACAAGCCCCCGAGTCTTGAGGGTTGGAGTCCAGGCACTGGATCAGAGCAGAGGGACACAAGAACTTCCTTCTACAGCTTTGGTCCTGACTCAACCACTTGGTTTCATGAGCTTCACTGTGCCCCACTCCCACTTGTCTACAAAGCACCCATTGAACTTGAAGTGTTGACCTGCACCCCAAGTATGTTTATCCCAAAGATCCAGCACTGTCTCGTTAGAGCCCACACCACTGAGAACGGACAGTTATTTCTTAAACAGTTAAACAAATCAACACAGGATTCGAGATATAAACTAATTTCTGGACATTAATGTGGAGCCTGGAAATAAATCACAGCTGTGAACGGAGAGGCCAGGAGAGAAAGACGGGATGCCCAAAGGAAGGGCCAAGAGCCGCGATTCCCCTTCAGAGGCCCGAGCTGTCGTAAACTGGTTGGCTCAAGAGCCCCCTTTGGGACGGCAGGCATAGGGGCAGTAAGCGTTCTCGCAATGAAGCTGATGGGATTTTAATAGCCAGACAGATGGCCTGAGAAAAAAGGAAGAATTTTTTCAAATGAGGGAAAACACTTCCATAGCTTCCCTTCAATTAAAACGAAGTGCGATCTCTCCGTGTCGGGAAGATTTATCGCCATTATTAGTATCGTCAGTTTGGAGGTCTTCTTTTTAATAACTGCATGATTGAGCATCAATAATAAACGAGAGTAGTATTTTCCAACAAATTAGAGGGTGTAGCTGTCCACTGACTTGCAATGCAATTATTATTATTTTGGCTTCATTTGATTCCATCATTTAATAATAATCCCAAATAATTGTGGCGTTGTTCTTATTTGTGAAATCAAACAGCTATCACTTATTGAATGTTTTTGTGGCCATGCTCCTAACAAATGCAGGTCCATCAAGCCAGCGTGAACAGCCAGTATTTCCCAAGATCTGCATCTCAAAACCTGGGAAGAAGAGGAAATACAAAGAAAAGGAGACCTGCTAAAAGAAAGAGAATAGAGAGGGAAGGAAGAGAAGAAAAGCAGTATCTCTTGCACACACCCCCATGTATCAACCATTTTTACCAGTATGGTGTCCTCAGAGCAATATGCAGAATTTGTTTTAGGATCCCCATGTTGCAGGTGAGGAAACTGGGGAGTAGAGAATTGTGTAACTTGCCCAAAGTCACACAGCTAACACCTGCAGAGGTGGGAGTCAGGTTTAAGACTCCCTCCTCCCTCCAGCTTGGGGCTCCCAGCCCTGCAACCCCGCCTCCAAGTATCACCAAGCTGTGAAAACCATCTCCCTCTGTGGAGATGGGCTGGCTCCAAGGGTCCCAGCTATGAATAAGGGGCAGCAAATTCACATGAGAATTCTGCTTCCTGGTCTGCCTACACCACACTTCCCTAATTCAATTATCAGATTCTCCTAGTGACTGAGCATTGTAGATATGAGCTGATAGCAGAGTGAGAGTTGATACCCAGGAGCATGCAGCCCAGGCATCCTTAGGCTGCACAGGAAGGAGCATGGTAGAGAGAAGAGGAGGTGATGTGCAACAGGAAACATACATGTACTGAGCACACACCTACCATGCCTGGATGCTCTGGGAGCTACTGTATACACCTTATTTTATTCCACTTCCAGAGTGTTTCCCACATGGCAGTGATCCACAGTGCACAGCTGAGATAACTAAGACCAACAGAAGTTAAATAATTTTTTTTAGGTTAGTCACTGGTGGAGTTAGATATAAACCCTAGTCCAGACATTAATGGTCAATTTTATGTCAGCATCAGAGTCATGAATTTTGATAAAAGACAAAAGGAAGCAGTGGGAGAAATTAGGGATGTGACCCAAAAAGAGAATGATAATAAGTGTGGCTGCCCAAGGGCTATGGACTTAATCCCTTTCCTGCCCCAAAACTGATGCTCCGATTTGATAAGATCTGTTCACCAGAGGGTGGCAATGTGCACCCTATGGGGCTGAGGCGCCATGTGCGGACTGAGGGTTCTGATTTACTGCTGCTCTTCCACTTTAGAAACTTCTGACTCTGAATAAAGAGATGTACTCTTTTCCCCACAAAAAGATAAAATAATATAATTGCTCTTCACCGTGATGTTTCCAACTAGGAAAGGTCTGGTCTCTCTATTGGGGCATTTGGAAGCATCCTCTGCATTCTAAGGTGTCACCAGTTGCCTTCAGGCTTTAAGCTCTAAACCAACTACAAATAAGAGTGAAGGGTGAAGAGACAGAAAAAGAGAAGAGACAGAGAAACAATCAAAAATTGAAAGAAAATGATAGATGGTGGTGATGATGATGATGATGATGATGATGATTAGAGGTGACAGATGACAGGTGATATCCTATATCACAAAGAGATAACATGCAAATTAACTCTCACACCCTCACAAGATGGCTGCCTATGACCAGGCTGGCAGGGAGGTTAGTGAGGGACAACCAAATGATTGAACAGCAGGCTGTGTGGGGTGACCAGGCCGGCATGGAAACTGTGAGGGGTGACTAGGCTGGCAGAGGGGGCAGTTGGGGGTGACCAGGCCAGCAGAGGGGGCGGTTGAGGGGCGAGTAGGCCAGTGGGGGTAGGGGGGAAGTTGGGGCAACCAGGCCAGCAGAGGGGGGCAATTAGGGGCTACCAGGCCAGCAGGGGGGGCAGTTAGGGGTGATCAGGCCGGCACAGAGGCAGTGAGGGAATGATCAGGCTGGCAGGCAGGTAAGTGATTAGAAGCCAGTGGTCCAGGACTGTGAGAGGATGTCCTACTGCCAGTTTAGGCCCGATCCCAGGGATCGGGCCTAAACTGGCAATTGGATATCCTCTGAGGGGTCCTGGTTGGAGAGTGTACAGGCTGGTCTGAGGGGACCCCCACCCCACCCACCATGCATGAATTTCATGCACTGGGCCTCTAGTAGATATAGAAATAAGTTGATCTATAAAAATAGATATCTTGAATGTCTAACTCATGAATAACACAGGCAAAAGCTCTTGTAATAAAATAATAAAATAGGGAATTATTTTTCTATTTTTCTTTCTTATTCTTTATAAAGGATAAAAGTATAAGTAAAGAGGTTGATAGGACAATAACAGATTTGAAGAGGTAAAGGTCAGGATCAGAGTTGTTCAGCTGTGGTGGCGGTGATGATGGTGTTAACAATGAAGGTTGTGGTTAAGGAGGTGGTGGTGGAGGTGATGATGGTGTTAACAATGAAGACTGTGGTTAAGGAGGTGGTGGTAGAGGAGGTGATGATGATAACAATGAAGGCTGTGGATAAGGAGGTGGTGGTGGTGATAATGAAGGTGGTTGTGACTGTGATGAAGCTGGAAGCAATGATGTTAACGGTATTAGTGAGGAAGAGGCAGTGATGGAGGTGGAGGTGGTGGAAATAGTGATGACTATGCTGGTAACAGGCATTGTCATCATTATAACTGACATTCAGAACATTCTTCACAGTTTCTAAAGCCTTTTAACTTGCATTACTTCATCTTAGAAGAAAAACTCTGTCCACAATAATATGCTGGATTTTTCAAAACAATTATTTCTAATCCTAGAACCCCCACCAAGTGTGACCCCAACTGAGCCAAGTTCAGAGAAAAGGGTGGACCGCCCTGGGTTTTTTCTCCATCAGACGTCAGTGGACAGTTCCATAGGGATGAATGGACACCAGAGAAACTAGGGAAGTGCTACAAAAGCCCTCTCCAGTCTTCCCTCAACCATTTGCTCCTACCCCAAGATTACTCAACTCAGTCCCCAAAATTGATACCATGCAATGCCCTTGTCACCTGATTGCTGATTCATAACTTTTATAAAATGCATAAGTGAGTGTAGTCTGTCTCCTAGCAATAAAGAGGAATCATTTGTGATAATGAAACTTTTACTTTCTAATTAGGCAGCAGCCCAGAATGAGTCTTCCATGACAGCAAGCTCCTATAACCTCTTAAGGCGCCTGACTGACATAGCCAGGGCGTGCCCAGTGGCCAGTGCATTCACCCTTTTCTACCTTTTCTTACAAAGAAATGTCTCCCCTGTCAGTCCACCACCCTTCACTAGAGCGATTCACATACCTTTCTTTTAAGAAAATTCAAAATGCTGACAGGTATGCTGCCCACAAAATGATTTCTTTAAAAATAACCTGATAACAGGCCATGCCAGGTGCTGCGGTAACTGCCTGCTCTGAGCTACACCACGAACTTGAACTGGGAATGCTGGCTTTCAGAGGACTGGACATCCCAGCAATGACACGACCCACGTGTCCTTGGAGGAGGGAGGGCAATGAGATCGGTGACCCTGGTAGGGTTTGGGAGTGAGAGAACCAGGTCAAATTCCTGTGAGGGCACCTGGGAAGAGTAGAGGTTGCTGTGCAGAAGTGAAGCCACATCTACAGTGTTTTGTAGAGAAGGGGCTGGTGGCATGGCTGCAAGGGAAGGTAACTTGCTCTGGCTCTGGTCCACAGAGTGGGGGAGGAAGCAGGTGTGAATGACTAGCATGGAGGTGGAAATGAGATGGATCTGTAGTGTGGGGAGGTAGAGGGAGAATATTATCACATGTGCATGGGGAAGGATGGAGACAAATTGGGTCACGTCTTTGTGGAAATGATGAGAGAATTGGGTCAGAACTGTGGGGGAGAAGGCTCGAGAATTGGGTCAAGTCTTTGGATAGAAGGGGGAATTGGGTCAAATGTGAATGTGGGTGAAAAGAGGGTAGTAGAAGGTGATAGAGAGAATGGGCTGATTCTCTAAGATCAGAGGGAAGGGGGACAAGGGAGCTGCTTTGATCCAGTTTTTAACTAGGGTTAAAAACTGAGTTTCTGTATTATGCTCATCTACTCTCAATTCCGTTGACTTGCAGGCTCCCCTCATATAACGTTAGGCAAGCAAGGCTTTCCTTTTCCTACCCCAAACTGTGGGTCATAAATCTCCACCAGGAGAGGGTGTAATTCATTCTTCAGCACTTTGCAAGCCAACTCATACTGGCATTTGGGGAGGTAACAATTCTGTAAGTTGATGTGGGCTCATTTTACCTGGAATGTAAGCCCGCTGAGCAGCCGCCCTCCCTTTGGGCTTCAGCATATCAACAAATTCAACCCCTCCTCTCCTCTTCCCACTACTGGCATCACTGTGTGACCACCCATGACTCGCAGCCTCAAAATACATTTGTAAACAAAAGCTGGGTAATAAGTTCATTTGAGCGGCCTCCAAACTGGCTTTGTTCGAATCCATGCAATCATGGGGCAAACCACAACAATACTCGGAATTGTGCTTGACAGGAATTTGCTTTTATTAATTTACTGAGCTCCTATTGGCTACTTTAGCTGAATACAACTACTCTCAAGGCAGAAACAGAATGTGCAATTCACAACTCTGTCCGCTGTGACACTCTACCGAGAAAAATATATTAAATCCGCAGAACTTTATTAGGAGTGAGCAGAGCCCTGGGGTCAGCGCATATTTCTCTGGCAATTTCAGCTTCGTTTATGCCCGTGTGGGTTAAGCGGGGTTTCTGTTGATGTGTTCAGTACCCCCATGGCCGGCCGTGTCCTCTCGGGAGCTGTGCTGGAGTTATAATGAACCTGCTCAGATGGGGCCACGTTGGTCAAATCTGCATTTCGGCTTCTTCTGATAATTCCTTCCTACTGACATGGATCTCAGTGATTAATGAGATCAGTCTTGTAATGGGCTCTGTGGTGTGTGGACCATTCTGACCCACCCGGAGAGAGATGCTCGCGTAGGCAGTACCTGTGGTGGGGAAACCATCAACACATTCCCTGTGGACCAGCAAGTGCTTAAGAAAGGAAAGACCAAGACCTCAACACTTCCTGTGCTTAAGGGGATATTTGGTGGAATTACAGCGATAGATACCTGACGCTTTCAGATCAAATAATTGGACTGGTTTTTCTTGACTCTTGGAATCTTTGAATGTTGGAGGATCTTGCAGACTCTGAAAGCCTTCGCCAGGAAATGAGGCGAGAGAGGGACTAAAAGGGAGTTGTTCTCTCTGCAATTCAAATCAAACCTCATTTTCTTCCGCAGTTATTTTAAGTCATTCATTATGATTTTTCCTCTGAAGGGGAGGCTGATGCTGTAAGACTGGCAGAACCAAAGAGGACACTGAAGTATTATTCCTGCTGCAATTTCAGATGAATTTGGTGCTGACAAAAGATTTTAAAAATACACACCCACGCGCTCACACACACACACACACACACACACTCATACACATTTCATATACTAGCAGCAGAAAGAGAGACAAGTCTTCCACGGGCAGCTGAGGGAAATGAAGTCCCTGCCATTTTTTCCAGGCACTCACTAGGGCTGGGGGAAACTCGAGTCCCCGTTTCATAGCAGATCTAGGTCCTCGATGGGCCTGGAAAGCTATGGAAGCGCTGTCCTGGAGGACATGAGCCAGGGGCCCCATGCAGACACTCAGGGCACCCAGCTCCAGTTCAGGGGCCTCCTGGTGTCCCAGGAAGCACCATCCACTCTGACCTTTGGGTCCGCAGGAAGGCTGGGAATGTACATATGTTCATATGTTGACCATTTAGCGCTTTGCAGAACACTGAGATCCTAACACATGGATTCACCTTAGACACTGGGGCCGGTGACAGTTTTGAACTTCTCCCTGGAACATATAAGCCTGTAATAGCCCGTCAGTCAGAGCCCTCATCAAGCAAATGCCAATTCCCAGCCATAGGCCTCCAGAAAGGGTATGAATTATTTAAGCCAATCAGCTGTCAATGAGTGGAACAATTATGGGGGTCAAATCCAAGGGGAACACAGAATGGTATTTGCAGCCTGCTTGGAGGTTGTCAAATTAATTTCCACTTATTTATTTCCGACCTTACAGAAAATGTGTTACCACAAGGTCAAAACATCTCTCTCTTCCTCTATGATTTTAGCACTACAGAAGGAGAGAGAGAAAGAGAGAGAGAGAGAGAGAGAGAGAGAGAGAGAGAGAGAGAGAGAGAGAGAGACCAGCAGAGTAAAGCACAAGGACGTTGACCTAGCCTGCAATTCCAGCCACCCTGCCCTTTAAATTCACTGAGCCTCAGTTTCCCTTCAGAGAAATAGGTATGAGGCGGTCTGCTCTGAGAGAGTAGTCAGGACAAAGAACACATTGTAAGTAGAGCCTATTACACAGGCTTCATTACTTGGCTATTATGATAACCATTCTTTTCATAACAGCTCAGCGAGAGTGTCAGGTTATAAAAATACAACCTTAAAAACAGATCCATCCAAACACATCAACTAGTCAGGAGATGCTAAGCTGTATCATTTACATTTATACTTTGTGTTGAATTTTATTTGTTATTGACAGTATAATTTAGTGTGGGAGGTGGAAAGTTGGGATTGTGGGACTTTGGGTTTCAAACAACTGGCCCTAATCTATCAGTTTTCCCCTTAATTCTCTTCTCACCTTTGCCCTCCTAACAACAATCCATCAGGGTCTAGTCCAGCACCCCAGAGCTGGTCCTAGTATCTGGCACACAGTAGGTGCTTAACCAATGTTTGCTGTTGCTTTTTTGAATGAATAAGGCTAGTAAGGAAACTTTCATAGTTAGATCAGTGTTCTGTGAGAGCTGAGAGAGAGAATGAACCTTGACCCCTGCGTTCAAGTAGTTGTAATCTAAGTATTGAAAGACAGCAGTCACATGCACACACATGCACATCCACACACAGGCACACACATGCACACACATGCATGCACACTCAACCACTGGACTCAGATTGCAACGGGAGTTCAGAGAGAACTTTCTGGGAGAGTCTAGACAAAGTCATGCCCTGAAGAGTGCATGGGGTCTATAGACCTAAGGCAGGTGGGCGACCTGGGGTGGGAGGGCAGGGAACCTGGATCACCCAGGAGATCTGGCTGCGTGACCAGGTGCATGACCAGGACGAGGGGTGAGCATGGGGAATGGGACCCAAGGTGGAGGAGGAAGAGAGGGGCTGAGAGCCTGGAAGAGGGGCAACACCCCGAAACTGAGCCTCGGTCTCCTCCCCTATAAACTGGGGGTAATAGTATCACCTGCCTCCTGCACTGTGCAGAGACCTGAGGAGTCTGTGCACTTAAGCAGTCAGAACAGCACAGGCATGGGGCAGAGCTGGCATGCTTGCTTTTGGGTGGCGGCGGTTAACCTTATCCTTGGAGATCTTGGGAAGTAACGGTGTGGATGAACTGTTTTAGGAAGCCAAGTTGGCAAAGCAAAAAGCCAAGATAATTACCAGATATCTAGGCCAGAAGAGAACTGATTAGCATCGCTCTGTAAGGCACACTTAACAACACCCAGTGACCTAATTTCTCGAAGGAGAAACCTGAACCCTCGTCTTATTCCTCCCTGTTCCAAAGGCGAAGTGATGGCAAAATGCAGACTCCCCTCCTGATTCTTTTTCTCGATGGGTTTTAACCAAAGAAACAAACTAAATAGTCTTTCGAGGTTCTTAACATTACCACATTGCTGGATGTGCTTCTTTATAATAATAACAGGTCACGCGTGCCCCTTCTGGCCTGCACTTTCTCCTTTAAAAAGTGTCAGATCCATTCAGCAGCCGCTGACGGGCATGGAGCTAAGTACTGGGCAGGACTGGGGGTGCAGAAACGATAGGGCCTGAACCCTAACTGTTGAGTGGGGGTGAATGGTCATGCGAATAGCTCAGAAACATGAAATCATGAGAGGATAGGGCCCAAATCTGGAGGCCTGGAGGAGGAAGTAGTGAATTCCGAGGACGACACATGGTCAGGAAGTTCTGTGCAAAGTGGGAGCTGAGTCTGAAAGCTGATTCCATGTTGCATGTGGAAGGAGGCCCAGCAAGGCCCAGCGAGATGAAAGAGCAAGATGCTGACAGCGGCTGCTGGTCACTGGATCCAGTGGGGATGCAAAGATAGACAGAAGGAGCAGTGATACAGAAAACTAGGACCAGCAAAGGCTGGATTGCACAAGAGCCAGCGAGGAGGTGTGGCTTTCCCTTGAGGGCAACAGAGAGCCTCCACTCCTGGGTTTTAAAGGGGGCGTGGTATACACAGATTTAAAATAATGACAAATATCACACATTAACTGAGCATTTACTGTGTGCCAGGTGCTGTGCCAAGTGCTTCGTGCATATTGGTTCATTCAGTCTTCATGACAATCATGAGTCTGGATACTACTTCAAGCCTCAGTTAGAGATGAGGAACCGGATGTCCAAAATGGGCAAGTAATCTGCCCAGGGACACACAGCATAGGAAGGGGCACATCATGCTTCATTGTCACTTTCCTTCACTACTCTCCTTCCTTCTTATCAGTCTCTTCCCATCAGCCGCTCTGCCCCACCTTGGTGTCCTCCCAATGGGACCTCCCACTCTCAGCAGCTCCCTCCGGGCACCAGCCAGGCCTTTCGGGGTGTGCCAGGCTCCCCATGCACCAGGCGTCCCTTCCTCAGAGCTGAGTTATAAAATCAGGAATCACTTCCTTCCAGGTCTATTGTCTTTACAGTTCAGCTTGAATCACATGCTCTTCTCCCTGGAAGTTCCTATCATAATGTTGCTTCCTTGTTCTGTAAACACTAGGAGATGATGTTTATGAGAAAACTCCGCTTTATTACATTGCAGCATAGCAGGCATAATCAAATCAGGCCTTCTTGAGCACACTTCAACCGGTTCTTCCCCAGTTGCACCATCCTCTCCGCCTGGATTTCTTAGCCAGCTCTGACAGTAGGTAGAAAGAGAAGGGCCTGGCATCTAGGATCAGATCCTGGGTCCAGAACCTAGCGTGTGGTCCAGAACAGGCTGGCCTCCTGAGAGAGGGGGTACAGGTGGTGTCTACCCCTTTGCATTATAATGTGGCTTTAATGAGATTAACCCTGGGACATCCTGGCTCCTGGAGGAACTCCCCTCCTAGAACCCTGGAATGAGTGTAGGCTCGAGAGGAACAAGAACCCCAGCGATCCCCAGCACCCAGAGCTGTGTAGGTGGTCAAGAAGCACTTTTGAATGAATGAATGTAAAAACGTGCCTCTCCACTGCTCAGTCTGTGTGTGTGTGTGTGTGTGTGTGTGTGTGTGTGTGTGTGTGTGTGTGTGTATGTGTCTACCCCTGCAACTTTCTAGGCTCTTAAAGCCTAATGGTAAAACCTGTCATTGCTGTTGCACTTTCCTGACTTGCTAACTCGGTGGGATTAGGTCTGCATTTATCATGGAGATAATGGTCAAGGGTTCTTTTGGCCCAGCTGTAAGGAAGGAGGCCTGGGGAGGAGCCCTCTGCCAGGCGGTGAAGGGCAGTGAGAGAGGGAGATGAAGATGCTAGTTACAGATGCTCTCCTTAATGAACTCAGGTGTGCCCTCTCCGAGGCCTAACGTGTGCCTGTCCCTGCAACTGCCAGCCTGGTTCCTCCTGAGCCTCTTCAGGGCATTGGTGCCCTTGGTTAGAAGCGGGCCATGTGACCGAGCCTGTGTCCTGAATTTTCCTTGTCTTCCAGGCCCCCACAGATGGGAGCTGGGCTAGGGCTGCCTTGTTCTTGCCCAGGACACAGCGGGGCCCTGTGACGTGGCCCTGCTAGACTCTGCACAGTGTCAGGCAGTCATCTGAGGCACCCAGGGATGCTGGGGACTGTAAGCGATGCAAACTCTTTGGATGTCTGCTTCCCACAGCTTGTGGGAGAGGCCCCCTTGTGACACATTAATAAAGATTAAAGGTCTCTCTAGTCCCTGTGATCTTCACCATGTCAAAGGGAAAGAGTCGTTTACCCATCCTTCTCTCTGTCGTTTATTAATATGACCAGGTTTTGCTCTAAAAAGAAAGGCTCAGGATGCTTGGAGAAGATGGGTATTCTGTGTACTTTAATGTTCCCATCGCTTTGTCACTGCATTTCTTGCTTTTGTGGGTAGCAGTCATCAGCCACCCGGTCTCCCTGGCCTGAGGGAGAGTATCGCTAGTTCCTCTAAGGACCCCTTGGCATAAACCAAAGACCTTAGAGTTGGGGGCTCCTGGGTAGATGGGTCACAGAAAGCAGAGTTAAGATTTAATGCACAAGGGCTCCTGTGCATTCTGTCGGTTCTGAGCCCTTCCTCTGCGCCAGCCACGGACCGACAAGCACTGACTGACTCAGGCGAGGTCTCCGCCCACAGGGCTCACACTCCCCATTAGAACTTGTCCTAACCAGTGAGGAGGATGGGAGCCTGGGATAGTTGATTGAGATCTATCCTCTTTTTGACTATTATTATTCTAGAAACATATTCTGAGTGCTCGGGATTCTTCCCACAGCCATTCTTTGAATCCCTATGTGGCATAGGGTCCTGGTAAATAATAAGCCAAGGTCCAGTAAAAGAAACAAGTGAAAAAGCAAAGTAGAACCAGGTGCCCCGAAGTGGACACACCTGCGTCAGATCCTAGCTTCTCAACCTCGAAATGGAGACAAGTAGGACTGTGCTGAACAGCATAGGGCACGATGGAAGTGGGTGTATAAAGAGCCTTGTTAGTGCCCCGAGATGGAATGTGCTGAGTAAACCGAATCCACTATCACTGTGCAAGGGGTGCATGACTGGGTATAGGGTCATGTACTCTTGTACCTAGGCAGGAAGGAAGGCTTCCTGGAGGCGGGGGGGGGGGGGCACCTGAGCTGAGAGGGTATGAGGATGTGGTAAGTGTCTGGGTTATTCCCACTGGCCAACCTCACCTCCATGTTTAGTTCACAACTCACACCACTCAAGCCCTGGCGCCCACTTCTTACGGGTGAGAAGTGGATGTGTCAGCCAGGCATGCACACTGCCCTCTCTCACCTGGGCAAGGTGGGGGGCCCAGGCTGGCAGAAGGAAGGAGGCCATGGCGCTGAAAGTGGCAACGTCTTTGTTTGTGTGGGAACTCAGTGCCATGTGCTCAATTCTGCTTGAATCGCGTTGGCAACAGTTCCAGGAGCAGCGTGGAGTTTCCTTGTGATTTTCCGAGACAGAAAGTGAGAAGGGGCTGGAATAAAACCAGCAATCGACAGCATCGGAAGGAAAACAATGCCGAATGCAGCAGATGCCTGTGTGTGCTGTGCAGCCGAAGGCGGCCTCGCCAGGGGGCTGCTCCGGCGGGGGACTCTGTCTCCATGGGTTTTTGTCCCCACGCAAGGATGGGGGTGGGATTCCTATTTGACTCAAAAGGGAATTCAACAAATATTTGCTGAGCAGCCCCTATGTTGTGCCAAGTCCCGCCACCGTGGGCGCTGGGGACCAGAGATGACTCAGGCTCATCCCTGCTGTGCAAAGCTCACAGCCTAGTGAGGAACTGACACTTAAACACGCAACTGCACCAACAGGACAGCACAGGTGTGCACTAGGCTGACCTGAGAGCTGGGGCTTCTGCTGGTTCTAGGAGCAGCGTCGTGTGGCATCTGTCCCCTGGAGGCTAGGCAGTCAGACCAAGCGGAGGAGGTACAGGGCCACTGGGCCACTGTCCTCCCTGCAGCTTTGGTGGCAGGGAGCCAGGGCAAATGAGTCAGGTTCTTCTGGGGGACTGCTTACTCGGGCAGCCAGAGGAAGAGGAGCTGTGGGGGCCTCCTCTCGGGTGGCAGGTGGGGGAGGGGCTGCATGGGGAGTCAGGACACTCCAGGTGTTCCTTCCACCTGCTGGATGCCAGCAGTTAGCACAGCTGGGACTTGAAACCAGGTATCTGGTCCCGAAAGCAAAACCCACCCCAGCACACGAGTTCTCTGTCCCCTCCCCACCCTACTGCCGCTTTCAGAATCCAGAATCACCCCAGGGCCTGCTGCTCTGACCCCTCCCATCTGACTCGCCCCCACTCTGGCTGCTCGTGGGAAGTAATGTGGGTTTCGGCGTTGGGGAGACACAGCACACCCTTACTACCTGAGTGACCATGGGCACGTTGCCTTGCCTCTCTGAGCCTCAGTGTCCCCATGTGTACGATGGAGATGGAGAGGCCTCTAGGGAGTGAGATGTGTTAGAGAGCTAATAGTGCTTATGGCAGAGCAGGTTCTAAGCAGTGTTTGTCTCCCTCCTGTCCTTTGCTCCTCGGTGACAATGCCATCAGGATCCCTATGGTGACTTGGCTTCCACCCACACGTGGCCCCCACCCCACTTCCCACTTCCACAGGGCTCCATCCCAGCCATGGAAGACAGATTGCTAGTCCTCAAAAGGATGGAGCCCCGCCTTCTCGTTTGCCTTAAGAATGCATCAGGAACCCCTCGGCAGGACTGTGTCCACACCTATTGGGGTGTGGTTGGTACTTTCTGCCACAACCATCTCCTACATTTCCAAAGGCCATAAGTTTCCTAACCACAGTATATAATGGTCTCTCCTCTTCTGACTGGGCTTGCAAAGAAGCCACATGCCAGAGAGAAAAGAGTGTTTACTTTGCAGAAGCACCTTCAGACTCACACTCCCCTCGGCCCGCTCCTCTGCAGACTCAAAGGTAGTCCTTCAGCGCCCATGACATATGAACCCCTTTCCTTCTCCGCTGCTCCCCCAGCCCAGACACAGCTCCCCATTTAGCCTTCCTCCTGCTGGGCTCCATCTCAGTGTCCATGGGGAGCCGGCCCCGACCACCCCACCTCTGCCTCAGCACTGCCCCCTGTAATTTCCCTCACGGCACCTACGCAGTCTGTGACTGTTTCCCTAATCTGTCACTTTGTTCACTGCCGGCATCCCCCATAGACTGGAAGCTCTATGAGAGCAGGAATGCTCCTGCTTTGGCCACTGCCAGATGCCCCAGTACCTGAGCAGGGCCTGGCATGCACTGGGCACTGGATACGAATGTGCTGAAGGAAGGAACTAAAAAGAAGATGGAAGAGGAAGGCAGGCCTAGGTCTGAACCCCCGCCCAACACTTAGCAGCCATGAGATAGTAGTAAACTAGCTTCTGAGCTTCATTGTCCTCATCTGTAAAATGGGACAGTAATAACCATTTCAGGAATCTTTCAAGGTGCGTCTCATATGGGAAATGCCCAATATAAGTGAGTGCTGCTCTCTGCTCATCTTTCCTCCCCCAGGTTCTGAACTATCCCTAACAGTCAGTCCAGTAGAGACTCCCTTCTCAGCCTGGGCAAAGGCAGCATGTGCCCTTCAGGTTACAGGAGGAATCTGCCCTGACCTTGCTTCTTGTCCTGGTTTGAGGTTCAAAGGCCAGGGCCCATCTTCCTCCCGCGCAAGGTTAGAGTGCCCTCCCTTTATACCTGCCACACACATTCTTGGGCCGTTTTCTGTTCACTCGTGTGGCTTTGTGAAGTCTCTGTCCATATTCGTTGCCCCTGTATTTGTTCTGTAAGGATTCCCCTGACCTCAATGGCAGCTTTATTGCAAACCAGAATATGCTGTGATAAACCCATCACAACGCACTTGTGTATGACAACCCAGGGGGTGCTAGCCCCCTAGACACAGCAGGTCTATAGGCTCATCCCCCACACACAAGTCCCTGCTGACCCACGCACTCCCTGGACCTCTCTGTGGCCTTGGGTACTCAGTGCAATTGGAAGTGCACGAGGACTTGAGATTTGCTTTGTTTTCCCCAGGGCACCAGAACCACACCACTTACTGTACCACCTGCCTGGCCCCCCAGGACCCCAGAGCCCTCAGCGCCTGCTCCATATTCTAGAAGCAGCCACTTCCCATCCCTGGGTCATGGCAGAGGAAACACACAAACCCCAGGAGGTCCTCCTCATCACAACACTATCCATTCATAGCCAATCTCATTGTGCTGGTAAAAAAAAAAGTTTTAAGATTTGTAAAACTCAAAACTCCGTACAGTTTTAAAAGAAAATTTAGGCACCGAGTGTCAATCCCATGTCCAGCACCATCCAGTTTAGGAAGCAACATCTTACGGAGATAAACTCCTCCATCCAGAGAACACCCAGGTGAAGGTGATCCCAGCCCAGTGTTCCCAGCCTGACTTCCAGGCCAGCCGGCTACCCCTTCTCCACCCAGGCAGAGGCTTCCTGAGCCCAGACCTAGCTCCTCTGTCCTTGCATGTGTGCTCCATGCATCTTCCGGGGCCAGAGACCCTCTTCCTTTGAGCTGGGTTCTGTACACTCCCCAGTGTAACCACAAAGCACAATCTGTCCATCCCCTGTCGCACTGAAGACATGGATGCCTGGGTTGTCTTTTGTTCTGCTATCCTTCCACGCCCAGAGCCTGCTGATCTCTCATAGAAGGCAAAGGGGCAAAAATTAAACATTAATTCTTAACAATTAAGGCATAGAACATAAACACAATCATCTCATTATCTCAGCATGATCACAGCGAACATCAGAAACAGAGGCACAGGCCACGTGGAAATAACCCACCGACTACCCGTAAAAGCTCTCAACACGTATTCCATGTTTACTTGTGTGGCTTTGTGAGGCCTTTGTCCATATTTATTGCCCCTGTATTTGTTCTGTAAGGTCAAACACTGACTTACGGTGCCATGCGAGGCACTAGGATGCAGTATGGACAAAGCAAGCAAACAACAACAAGCTGAAAAATCTATAAAAACCAATAAATGAAGGGTCCCACATTCTACTGAAGATAGACAGACAATAAAAAAGCAAAATGTAGGTCAGATGGAGATAAGTGCTATGGAGAATTTAACAGAGAAGGGGCAGGCCGAGGAGCTGCCATTTCGCCTGGAAGGGCCAGGGAAGGAAGGCCTCAGTGAAGTAAGGGGAAGAGCCACAAGGATATTGGAGTGGAGCCTAGCACCCCCGGAGAAACAGGGATGTGCTGGGTGTGTCTGAGGAAGTGCAAGGACACCAGGAGCGAAGGGAGACCAGGAGGCAGCAGGGGCCAGGGTGAAAGGACTTTGGCTTTTGCTCTGGTGTGATGGAAGCCACTGCAAGGCTTTGAGTGGAGGAGGGTCAGGATCTGGTAGGTGGGGAACAGACCACAGGGACCAGAGTGGGAGCAGCAAGACCGGTCAGGAGGCCTTTACAACATCCCAGTGGCTGGGATTGCAAGGAGTGGAGAAGGTGATGGGAAGTGGGTGGATTCCGGCTGTGTCTGAAGGTGAAGTCAGCAGGATTTGCTCTGGACTGAATGTGGATTATGAAGGACAGGAGTCAAGGATGAATCTATGTTTGGGGGCCAACTTAGTGTCATCTGCAAACTTGCCAATGCATAGTCTTTCCCTCCCTTGAATCATTTATAAGAAACATGACTACAAGGGCCCAATGTTGTTTCCTGGGAATATTCATTTCCTAACTTAGATCAGCTCCCACAAGTAACAGTTAGACTCTCTTTACTAGCCGGCTCCACCTTCTACTACCTAAATGTCTTCAGTAGCCCTTACTGTGAACCTACTAAAGAGATTTGAAAGACAAGTAAATTGCATCACTGGTAGCTCATTCATTTGTTCAACAAAACATTTCCTGAGTACCTAGCAAGTGCCAGCTACTGTGGTCTTAGCTATGGGCTGACTCTATTAAGACCAACAGAACATGGTTGGTTTCTCTTCTTCAGAGTCTTAGGCCAAGGAAGGGAGACAAACATATAAACTGACAAATTGCCATACAGGGAGGTGAGTACTAGAATAGAACCATGAACGAACTGGTGTGGGGACCTCAAAAACCCAGATACCTGATGCAGGAGTAGAGAAGGGCTTCACTTGATCCAGATTTTAATGACTTAATCAAAACATCAGGTAGAACAGTTGATATTCTCCTTACAGGAAGTATTCTACCAGAAGTCCAGTAGCCTGAACTTGTGTAACCCGTACAAATAACAGAATGCTGCTCAGCAAAGAGTCACATATGAAGAAGTTAGTCAAAGAGCAATTAAAAAGGAATTCCAATCCTGATGGAACAACTAAAGAGGACTCAACTCAGAACCCACAGAAGCACCTTTTGCTTCTCCAGCCTCCTACACCAATGCTGAAATTCTCTGGCCCAGCCCCAGAACTCTGTTCTCTCCCTCCCGAGAGAATCACTGATCGGTTGCCTCCTGCATGCCCCCTACTGGGGATTGAGCCCACAACCCAGGCATGTGCTCTGACCGGGAATCAAACCATGACCTCCATGGTTCATAGTTCAATGCTCAACCACTGAGCAACACCAGCCTGGCAAAAGGACCCTTTTGAAACTCTTACAAGAGCTGAAGCTCACCCTGATCAGAACATGTCTAGATTAAACTGAAATATGTTCATAAGGCTGAGAGGCTAAGAAAGCACTTCTTAATGGACTGACATATCTGGTTTTTAACTTTTGACTTTTGGCTTTTGCCACAGTTATCTCCAAATATATATATATAACAATGAGCAGTGTCATAATGGACTTCTTTAAGTATGGGCTTTAAAACTACAGGAAGAAAAGGGAACATGGGAAATCAAGCATGCCCAGATTCACTCATTAGTACAAGATGAAACAGGAATAAAAATGTTCCTCAAAGAAAAAGGTTGACTCTCCTTTAAAAATATGTGAAACATTATTAAATGAGGCAGATATGAGTTTGATCCATAGCTCTTGCAAGTATGAAAGCTGAATATTTTATTTGTTCTAAAACAAATTAAATCCACCTCTAAAAGTACTCCCCCCCCACACACAGTTCTTAGAGAGATATATACATATACATATATATGTATGTATATATATCATCTATCATGTTTTTGAGAGGCCTCTTTCTCTCCCCGTTATCATGGAAGAATCCCTGAAGTCCTTTAAGAATCTCTAAGAAAAGGCCTGTCATCTCCTTGTCCATACCCCTAGTCCTGAAGGTGGGCATCTACACTGCTTCTACAAGCTTGGACACAGGGGAGGGCCAGGCTAGGAGCCTGGTGTACAAGTCCCATGAAGCCCTGGGCCTTTAGGGTCTACAAATGCCTCTGGCCCCTCCAGGTTGGCTCTCGACCTTTCACAACCCTTGAAGCCCTCCTCGTTTATCATTAGATAACCCAGCACTGCCTGCTGTCTTTGTGAGCTCAGGCTGGACGCCACAGCCTCCAGTGCACAGAAGCCAGGCAGGGAGCCTAGTGGCAGAAGCATTCCAGGTGGGAACTGTGGGCAATTGCACAACACAGACCCCAGGAGGTAACTCAGGTCATCTCCAGTCAACACTGTAGGCCCAAGGCTGCCGGATCTTTTGACTTTTCAATATTCAAATTGGCATGTGAAACCTCCCATTTTTCAATGTTAGCAATTCATCCAAATTAGAAAAAAGAAATACCATGTGGGCCAACTGTGCTTGCCAAACAAAGCTGCTCTGCTTACAGCCTGGGACTTCCAGCACGGTCCACACTGCAGACCATAGCCCATGCCATTACCGTGCCCTTGAGGCTTGTCTGCCTCCTTGGGATGGGGTGTGAAAACTAACTATTCAGCGAAGATCCAACCTAAATTAATTGCTCAGTGGTACATCCTGTCCCACATTCACTCATCCAGCAACATTCCTGAGCACCTGCTATGGGGAGCTTGATGGGGATGAGATGCAAAGACCTCAGAGCTGTGATCCCCACCCTTCTGACCACACAGCCCTGTGGGCAAAAGAGACATCAATCAAGAAAGCACACCAATTACTGCCCAGTCACTGCTGTGATAAGTCTTACAGAGAAAAGGCACAGGTGCGAGGGGAAGGAAGGAGAAAGGAGGTGCATAAATAATGAGGAGATTTTGTTCAGGGGTTCAGGAAAAGGGCTGAGGTCTGAGGGTAAGCAAGAGTTAGGGGGAGTAAAGGGTAGTCTGGAAGCAGGGGATAGAAGGGTTTGAATGCAAAAAAAAAAAAAATGTTAGCAAGGTCCAAAGAAGGCCGGGAGGCTGCATTACAGAGAGAGAAGGCAGGATGTGACAGAAGAGTTGGACAAAGCCAGCTGAGGAAGGCCCTTGAGGAACTTGGACCTTCTTTCTGGGCTCTATGGTTAGAAGGCAGTAACTATGGGGAAGGTTGCAGGGATGTATGGGTATGCTGGAGACCAGTTAGAAAGATGGCATTTCCTGAGAGGCAGAGGCTGGGGAGGAGAGCAGATTGGGGGCTAGAGGAGGTCAGGAGCACAGCTGAGGACACATCAAGGTTGAGATGCCCAAAATGAAGATACCGAGTTGAGAAGGCCCTGAGGTGTGGTCAGTCTGAAAAATTAAGAAGGCAAGAACCAACTCACATAAGGATTTGTAGGCCATGGAAGGAAGCTTGGATTTTTTTAATTTGTTTTGGTACAGTGGGAAATCATAGAAGACTTTTTAGTATGTTCTAATTTACTTCCAGAAGATTGTGCTGACAACTGAGGGAAGAATGGAGGAGAGGGGTGGAGGGGAGAAGACCCATCAGGAACCCTTTGCACACAAGATGATGGTTAAGATTAGGATGTTGGGGTTGGAGAAAAAGAATACATTTGGGGCAAGACTTGCTGATGGATGTGACATGGCTGGTACAGGAGAGAGAAGAAAGAAGCAAAGAGGATCCCCAGGGCTCTGTCTTGAGGAAATGGAGGGTGTGGAGGGGGCTATTTACTGAGATGGTGAAGGGAAAATTAACACTTCAATTGCATTGGGAAATGCAGCTGAATAAGGTGTTACTTGAGCTGGGCAATGATAAGGAATGTTCTCCCAGGGGTCCTGGAAATGGGAGGGCAAAGAGGGAGATGGGTAAAGGGTAGATAGCTTGAGGCAAAGGGAAGCACGTGTTCCCAATGTGGACTTGCTTTGGGGCACTCTGAGTAAGGTTGTCCTGGAATATAAGCTATGAACCATGAATGGCAAGACAAGGTAGAAATGCCAGCAGGAACCCTGCGAGGGAGGGTTGTTTATTTCATGTTACCAAGAGCAATGGGTGTCTAGGACATCCTGCATGGATGAACTCTGGATTATTTATTTCACTGATAAAGAGCTGACTTGTACAATGGCATGGTAATTTTTTCCCAATGCTTGATTTGGAAATCATGTGCTCTTTTTACATTTTCTGTTTGCATTTCATTATGAGCCTCTTGGATACTTGCCATGACTTGATGGAATCATTTCATAAAGGACTTAACTTATACTGGGGTGGTGTGGGGGGGGACTGCATTACTTCTCAGGTTGATACCAAGGATTTGCTGGGAATAGAGATGGGCAATGTTATTACGTGGCTGGTGCACACCTGCCCGGTAGTTAGAAAATAAACGTTTGAGCATATGGATTTTTTCCTCTAGCTCCTGTTTCATTAGAAAAAGATCTTAAGTTTATCCCAGAGTTATTCATTCATTCATTTATTCAACAAGATTTTTAAAATAATTACTTTGTTCCAAGGGAGCCTAAGCTCTGGGGATTATGTGGGTAGCAAACAACAGACGCACACACACATACTCACACATACACACACACACACACACACACACACACACACACACACACACACTGCTAAGTGTTGTGAAGACAAAGCCTGGGGAATTAGGAGAGTGTGTAACCAGAGGTTTAGCTCGCCTGGAGGAAACTGGGCTTTAAGGGATGACATGGTAATCAGGTAAAAGATGAGGAAGAAAAGAGTATTCTAGGGAGAGGTATGGGTATGTGCAAAGGTCCTGAGAGCAAATTGAGATAATTAAGGACCAGAAAGGAAGGAAGGCATAGTGACTGGAACAAAAAAAAAGTATAGCAAGACTTGTGGGAGGTGAAACCAAGGCAAATGTTTATTTTTGTTCTTAAAGCTATGGGAACCTGATGGATCTTAAGAAACTAAGAATTGATGTCATAAGATTTGCGTCTTATTTTTTTAATATTCTGTAATTCAATACTATTCCTAGGAATTTAGCTGAAGGATATAATAAAATGTGGGGAAAAGTTTCACATTAAAGAATGTTCATTAATGTTATCTATGACAAAAATGAGATATATACAGTCCTGATGTGGCCTCTTCTTTATATCCTAAGTTATAGGACTTCTGTTCAGCTAGTCTCAAGCTGGTTGTCTAGGTTGATTGTGCTATAATTGAGTTGTAATCTTCATGTGCACGTGGGAGGAGGTGAGTGCAGCGTCCATCTTGACCGGATCCTAGAGTGTGTGGGTTTGAATCATCACTTACTAGGTGGGCAAGTACCTGAACCTCCCTGTGCCAGCTCTGCTCCCCTGAATGAGGGCAGGGAGACTCCTGGTGGATGGAGACACTGAGTGGCTGGCATGGCCATGGCAGTTATTTTGTGGAAAAATATCCAACATGAAGCTCAAAATGTATTTTAATAGTTGTACATAGATGTGTGCAAAAACCAACTGGAAAAAAAAATAATCTTACTGATGCCTCATTTCTGGGAGACTGTAAAATAATGCTCTCTGTAGAGACTGAGCTGTCCTCGGAGTAAGTGTGTCATGCATACCTGGAGAGGGGCTTCTGTTTAGGCCAGAACTGTGGGCCCACAGGGAAGTTCCACTGCTTCTTTAGGAAGAAGGAAAGTAGATCTCAGATCCCCAGGCCTGGATGGCGTGTGGCTGGCAGGTGGGAGGGGATCTGGGCAGAGAGTCTCCATCTCTAAGGCTTCTGACATTTGTTGGTGAGGCTTGGCCCCAGGTCGATGGCCATTCACGGGGCAAAGAGAACCTGCTATTCTGAGAAACAACAGGCCATGAAAGAAGCAGGAACAGGGGAACATAGAGGCCGCCCCCTCTGGCATAAAACTATCAGCTGCCAGATGCCAGGTGGCGTTCCTGAGGCGGGTGGGGTCACAGCAGACAGACAGCAGAGAGACAGTGGCTGGAGTGCAGTAGCATGTTGCATCTCTCGGAAGCACCGGCTAGGCCTGTGGCCACAGCGCTCAGGCCACACTCCTTGGGGGACTGGACAGCATCTCAGTAGAAGGCTATTCTGAGGACTTGGTGAGGGATTTTGCTTGTGTTCTTAGGTGATTTTGGAGAATGTTCAGGGAAGCAGCGCTTTGCTCTGGATGGGGTGTTCTCATGATGTGGGTGTAATTCTGATTGAGCATCTGTGTTAGTCTGCTCAGGCTGCCACAACAAACTTCCACAGACTGGGTGGCTTAAACAACAGACATTTATTGCTCACAGTCCCCGAGGCCAGCAGTCCAAAATCAAGGCATCAGCAGGTTTGGTTTCTCTTCTGTCCTTGGCTTGCAGAGGGTCACTTTCTTGCTGTGTCCTCACATGACTGCCCCACCATGCCTGAGTGCATCTGATGTCTGTTTTTAAGATTCCCATTTTAAATTACCCCTCCAGTAATTTCAAGTGCAGATGAAAAGATAAGAATAAGCAAGGATGACTGTGAGGCAGACCTGTGAGGAGGCCACTGCGGCTGTCCAGATGAAAGTCGATGGTGGCCTGGTCTGGGATGGTGAGTAGAAAGGGAGCAGAGCGGAAGAATTTGATAGTTAAATCAATAGGACTGAATGCAGCTAAGTAAGCAACAGCATCCCTAAGAATTTTAAATGAAGACATGCCAGAATCATTTGACTTATTGCTCACTTGCAATATAACTAATCCACTAGGAGCAAAAGCCATCCAGAGCTGTTGTGATCTGACCGTGACTGGGTGGCTGGAATATATAGTATCATTGCTGCCCCTGCAATCAGACCACCACACCAAAGGCTGTAAGAAACTATAAAACAAGGCTCGCTACCCTCACGTAGTAATACCCGCCTCATACATTCATCCTTTCCTTTACTGATGACTATGTGAGAAATCTCAGAGCGTACAGATATTATGGGAGCCCAGAGTATAACATCAATGTCTGCAGCTGGGAGAGGTAGGCAAGGGGAAGAAAAGAGTGGGGAGACCGGATGAGATTCCCAAATTGAACGTAAGAGCATAACACTAGAACATCTAGGAGGTATGCAGTGTGACTGGCACCCAGGGTGCCTGTTGGGGAGTAAGAAAGTGGCCATTGTTCCAGAATGGTTTTACGCTGATTCATATACAAGAGGAAATTATTTGCTCTCTTTTATAAACTAAAATAGTTTATAAATTTAACATTAGATTTTGTGAGATTTTTTTAAAATCCCCATCCAAGAATATTTTTCCATTGATTTTTAGAGAGAGTGGAAGGAGTGGGGGGAGAGAGAGAGAGAGAGAGAGAGAGAGAGAGAGAGAGAGAGAGATCGACCAATTGGTTGCCTCCTGAATGCACCCCAACCAGAGCCAGGGATTAAACCTACAACCAAGGTACATGCTCTGGACTGAGAATTGAACCCGAGACCCTTCAGTCCATGGGCTGATGCTCTAACCCCTGAGCAAACCAGCCAGGGCAGATTTTCTGATATTTTTAAAAACAAATATACATGACTGCAAATCAATTTTTGTGAGGCTATACATAAAACTTAGCTGAGGAACAGCTAATAGTAGCAAGGATAGCAATCTTATCTGATTCAGATTTCATCACCACTTGAACAGCTTGCAAACAAGATCTTGTGTTCTTTCTCATGTAATGCTCAGTTTTCATTCCAATGAACTTGGTGTGTGTTCTTTGTTTTGTTTTGCTTTTCCTGTATGCCAGCAATGATGTCATTATCTCAAACCTGAGTTAGGAAACAGAAACATTAAAGGAAAGTGAGTATATTTCATCAATAGTGGCCAACCACACCTATAAAACAGGCATTTCCCTGAAAAGTAGGAGAAATAGATAGTGAAGAAAAAAAGAAAAGCATATCTAATCTAACAAAAGAGTAATATGCAAATTAACCATCACTCCGAGACACCTAAGCCATGCCCACCAGCCAAGCCACACCCACCACCCAATCAGAGTAGCTGTATAAAAATTAACCCAGCCAAGATGGCGGCCAGCAGCCACGGAGCTAGAGCAAACAGGAGGCTTCTGTTGCACCAGCGATGGAGGAAACTGCCTGCCTAGGCTGGCTGGGCCTTTGCTCAAGGCAACAATGTTTCAATTATAGAAGTCATGAAGCTGAAGCAAACAGGAGGCTTCATTGCCTGACTAGGCCTCTGCTCAAGGTAACCAAGTTTCAATTATAGAAGATAAATAAACCCCAGAAACCTGCTTCCAGTCAGCCTCGCTAGGACGCTGGGTCAATGGGAGCTGTGGGTAGCCTGAAAACGGCCCTCAGTCCCTCATCCAGGCTGGCCAGGCACCCCAGTAGGGACCCAAACCCTGAAGGGGATGTGGCCAGCCTGTAAACGGCCCTCAGCCCCTCACCCAGGCTGCCCAGGCACCCCAGTAGGGACCTGAACCCTGAGGGGACTGTGGGCAGCCTGAAAATGACCCTCAGCTCCTCACCCAGGCTGGCCACACCCCCATGGGGTGAGGGTCCACAATGGGGGGCTTGGCCAGCCTGCAAACAGCCATCAGCCTCTCACCTAGGCTGGCCAAGCACACCAGCAGGTGGACATCCCCCGAGGGGTCCCAGACCGCAAGAGGGCACAGGCCGGGCTGAGGGACACCCCTACCCCCCCAAGTGCACAAATTTTTGTGCACTGGGCCCCTAGTATATTTATAACCATGAAAAGATATTTCTGAGATGTGAGCTTGCTATTAGTTATTTCATACTTTTACAAAATCAAGTCAAGCCAAAATTGTTGGTAGATTTGTAGGTAGAGGCGCCCAACACATGATTTTAATATTGGAGTTTATGTGTATCTCTAACTTCTTTCCTATTTCAAAATTTTGTTTCAAACTAATGTTGCTCAAATTTTATGATAAATTAATGGAAGGAATGATGTAAGCAAAAAACTGACTCTTTAAAGGAAATTTTGTAGAGAAATATGGATTTGACCTTTTTAAATTTGAATACACTAGTATACAGTGGCTTCTTACAATGTTTCTTTTCACATCTGTTCGATTGTGGAAACCAGGAGTTGAATGAGGGGAGGTTGCAAAACTAATAGAGAACATGCATGCTTCACGTACACTTCCCATAGGAGAGCCCTTACACAGCACTAATCCACTGCCACGAAAAAAGAAATTCTCCATCTTTTCCCAGTAAACTTTGAAAACAATGACAAGCACATGTAATAGTACAGCAACTTGCATTTCTATAGCAACTTTCACTAGAGAATTTCCCAGTACTTTGCAAACAGTAATTAATTAGAGCCTCTAACATCCCCATGAGGAAAACCAGAGATGTGGGTATGCATGGAACAACCCTCAATACTGACTCGCTATTACCTCTGGGGTGGATGAACAGCTGTTGTTTAAAAAGTGTATAGCAAACAGAATTTAACCTTTCAGAAGTATTCTAAGATGCAACAGAACGTTGGATTTGGTGCAGACTTTTGTCTTGCATTGTAAATGTGATACAGAGGGATGAGAGAGGGATACTGTTTTCTGTGCCATCTGCCATTACCACATCCCCTAAGGCTGGATCTACCCCCATGGCATGAAGTTCATCACTCCAGAGATGACCTCATTACCAAGCTATTTTGCCCCAAGGAATGTAACTAACTTTCTTGACAAGCACATATACAGGACCTATTACTTGCCAGGCCCTGTTTTAAGCATTTAGTAACTTAATTCATTTGATCCTCATAGAAACTCTTTTTGAAATCAGTATTATCATTATTATTGTTGTTACTACCATTTGAGGAAACTGAGGCATAGAAGGTTGAAGAAATTTTCTCAATGTCACTCAGCTAGTGAGTAGCTGAGCCAACGTAGTCTAGTTCCAGGGTCCATGCTAAATCCTTTACCCTATGCTACCTTTTAGGGTCGACATCATCTGCAAATAAACTTCAGTGCTTACAAACTGGCATGTTTTCTCAGCTTGGTCATGTGGGTTGTCGCCTTTTTCAAGGAGAGTTTTTAGTGCATTTTCCCCCCTCTCCCAGCTACACCCCCATTCATGGGTTACCAGGAGTAGTGACTCAGAGGCAAGAAGCCAATCTGAAAAGAAGAAAAGCACCTCTTGCTTCAGCACCGTGGAGAGCACCTTCCAGCTGCTTTTCCTGGCAGAGCAGCAGCTCTTGTAGCCCTAATGAGGTTCCATGGTAAGAGAGTGAGCCTGAGGACAGCAAGAGCTACACTAAAAGGGAATTTTTACTACTTGCTAAGATCATACCTTTATGACATCAGAAAATGGGTGCAAATTGTCAGACTAGTTTAAGCCAGGTCATCTCCAGCCTGGGACCTAACAGCTCTGGTTTTCCCATTCTTGGGCTATTGGAATGTCTTGGGCCTAAAAGCTGATGAGTTTCATATTTAATATCCAATCTCTTGCCTGGCCAGTGTGGCTCAGTGGTTGAGAATAAACCTATAAACCAGGAGATTACTGTTCGATTCCCAGGTTGTGGACTCTATCTCCAGTGGGGGGGCATGCAAGAGACAGCCGATCAATAATTCTCTTTCATCATTGATGTTTTTATCTCTCGTTCCCTCTCCCTTTCTCTCTGGAATCTGTTTTTTTTTTTAAAGAATTAACACCCAATTTCCTCTCTTTTTTCCCCCTCCCTCCCATATCCCTGGCAGGAGAATATCTCTCAGGGCAATTAGGCTTCTCCCCAGGACCATCGATGTACTTTTTCAGTTTGCCCTACAGAAAAGGCAATGACATTTATGGTTAAGAGCACAGGCTCTGAATTCAGACTGCCTGAGAATTCATCTTTGCTCTGTTGCTTTCCAGGTGTGATCATGGGCAAAGTATTTAACTTTTTTAAGCCCCACTTTTTCCATCTGTAAAATGGGGCTACTAATAATGACATGCTCATCATCATTATCATGATGGTCATAAGATTGTTCTAAGGATTAAATAAAGTACTATAATTAAATAGCAGGTATGATTATGAGAATAGGGAAAGTAGTAATGTCCCTTTCTGAACAATGAAATTCTTGTGACTGATATACTTTCCCTCTCTGTCTTCGTTGTCCTGAATTTTTGAGCCAAAGTTCCCAGTTAGCACTGTCAACTGTATAAGACCCTATGACTTGCTCACCGGTTTTTCTTTTCTTCTCCTCTGGTGCTCACCTTCCCTTCTGATTGACATATTCTTTGAACCTGATTCTTTCTGTGATTGTATTGTTTGTGTCATTTCAAGTCACAGCTGTGGATCACTAGAATACAAGCCCCAAGTGAGCAAAGCATTTTGCTTATTTTGTTTGTTGCTGAAAGATAGAAAAAGGCAATGGCATCTTCCCATATCTGTTGCTCAGCATAATCCCTTCACTGGGACTTAATACAATCACTAAGCCAATCGCTTTGCACTGGAGCTGGGTCAGCTAGCTGCTACAACTTCACTAATTACCCAGGATTCCACCAGCCCTTGCCAGGCCTACGAGCAGCGGGAGGAGTTGCCATGATGACAGTGTTCACCGTACAGCCTGTCTTTCCCCCACTGTCTAAGGATAGGAAATGAGGAAGCAGGGCAAGGGGCTGGTTAGGAAAATTCCTCTTTATCAAGATAACTAACCTCAGGGTCTTAGCTGGTGTGGACCCCTTCCCTAAAAAGCTAACAGGGTTTTTACCAATTTGATAGATATAATAGTAGTAAAATCAGTCACAGCAAAAACATGCCCTTCTGACTCAGAGACCCAGTGTGTGGGGGAAGCTGTGCCTGTCTGTGACAGGGAGATTCCCCCGGGAAGGGCTGGAAGCTGTGACACAGCCACAGGCTCAACACTGCTGCTTCTTATGACAGATGATTAGGCAATCTGAATGCACAGGAGGGCTATGGGGGGGGAGACAAAGTCCACTTCCCATCAAATACAGTAGCTCCAAACACTCACCAGCTAAGTTCAGTTCCAATTAAACTTAGGTTTCTTGAGTGCTTACTAAGTGCCAGGCCCAGGGAATGGCTGCAGGCAGTGGATGTCCAGGTATTTGGTTTTAAGAATTCAGTTAGAGCCAGGCTGGTGTGGCTCAGCAGTTGAGCATTGACCTATGAGCCAAGAAGTCACAGTTCGATTCCCAGTCAGAGCACATGCCTGGGTTGTATTGTGGGCTTGATCCCCAGTGTGTGTTGTGCAGGAGGCAGCCAATCAATGATTCTCATCATTGATATTTCTATCTCTCTCTCCTCTCCCTTCCTCTCTGATATATATATATATATATCCTATCTAATAAAAGAGTAATATGCAAATGAGGCATCACCCTGTGACAAAGATGGCCACCCCCATGGCCACAAGATGGAGGCGCCCATAGCCACACTCTATCCAATAAAAGAGTAATATGAAAATTAGGTGTCACTCCGTCACAAAGATGGCCATCCCCATAGCCACAAGATGGCAGCGCCCAGTCCAGCTCAGCCCCACCACTGAAGTGGTCAGGCCTGTTAGCCAGGCAAGTGGCTGGGGAGGCAGGGGGCCCGAGGGGTGGAACACGCAATCAGAGGGGGCTGGGGGTCCCCTGCCCAGGCCAGAGGCCTTCGCCAGAGACCTCAGGCATGGGCAAGGGAGGAACTGGTGATCAGAGGGGTATGAGGGTGCCCTACCCAGGCATAAAGCCTGGGCCAGAGGTCTCAGGCCTGGGCACGGGCAAGGCCAGGGATCGCAGGGGCCTGGGCTCCGCAGAACCAGTGATCAGAGGGGCAGGGATGGAGCCTGCAATCGCAGGGCCTGGGAACCGGAGGAGCCAGAAAAGCAGGGGTCTGGGAGTCCCCTGCCCAGGCCTGTAGCCTTGGCCACAGGCTGCAGTGGGACAGGGGTGGAGCTGGCAATTGGAGGAGCCTGGGCAGGAGCAAAGCCAGTGATCGCAGAAGCCTGGTCTCTGTGAAGCCGGCGATCAGAGGGGCTTGGGGGTCTTCTGCCTCAAGCCTGCAGCCTCAGGCAGAGACTGCAGCCCTGGGCAGGGGCAGAGCCAGTGATCGCAGAGATTGCAGAGCTTGGGGGTCCCCTGCCCAGGCCTGCATCCTTGGCCAGAAGTTACAGGCCTGGGCAGAGGTGAAGTTGGGATTGGAGGGGCAGGGGTGGAGCTGGTGATCGGAGTGACTACAGAGGAAACACCTTTTCTTACCACTCATTGGCTAAGCTCCCTGTATGCCACTGGTAATATTCTTAGTAACTTGGGTAATAAGAATCCAAAAAGGCGATCTAGGGTTTTCCACCACACACCTGGAGAAAAAAAATGAAGGTCCACTGCTGGAGGGCTAAGAAATGTCATATCCTGCCCTAGCCGGTTTGGTTCAGTGCATAATGCCTGACTGCAGGGTCTGGGTTCAATTTTGACCAAGGGCATGGCTGGCATATGCAAGGGCATATGCAGGAGGCAACCAATCAAAGTGTTCCTCTCACTTTGATGTTTCTCTCTCTTTTTCCCTTCTCTTCCACATTCTCTAAAAATCAATGGAAACATATCCTCAGGTGAGGATAAAAAGAAAGAAAGAAAGAAATATCATATCTTATGAAAGACACGTCTTGAAAATGCCTAAAGTCATCATTTCTTCATGGTGAAGGGACTGGAGTCCGTGTTGATGAAAACACCTTGGTGGCTGTAGTGACTGGCATTGGCTGCAGCAGTGTGGTAATGGGGCTGGTGGCTTCCCCTGATTAGCCTGGAAGCCTCCCACAAAGGGAGGTCAGACTTCAGCTTAGGCCCACTCCCCAAGGGGAGCAGGGAGCAGGCCTAAGCTGTCA
>PVJC01001690.1:0-28375 GCA_004026665.1 Murina feae | reverse complement strand
TTTTTGTTTTTGTTTTTTTAGTGACCCAGTGCATTGATTCATGCACATCGAAAGGAAATTAATTAGAAGGTGGCCAGAGGGGCAGGACTGGGCTATACAGGCCAGACATGCCCTAGAGCCAACCTCCCACAGTCCCTCCCTGGCCAGCCGCACCTGGGGTGGTGCTGTGGCTCAAAGGGCATCTGCAGAATGAGCAGGTCCCTCCAGCAGGTGGGGTCACTTGGCCTGGCCTTTGGGGATCAGCCCAAAACCGGCTCTCCAACATCCCCTGAAGGGTCCTGGAGTACGAGAGAACACTCTCCAGAGTTGCTGTTGTACAGGGTGTGGAACACAAACAAGTGTGCAGTAAACCAGATTCGGGGCCAACAGTGCCCCGGCAACAACATAACTCACTGCTGAAGGTGGAATCACAAGGGCCCCATATGAAATCATGCTCCCTCCTCTCTGGTTTCGGGATGCATCACCTGAGAACCGCTGCTGCCAAGTCACTGCAGCTTGGCAGCTCCTGCATTGAGCATCTTCCCCTGGTGGTCAGTATGCATCATAGCGACCAGTTGGACAGTCAGACACTTAGCATATTAGCCTTTTATATATATAGATTATATATAGATATATATCAGTTAGAGCTGGAAAAGATGATCACGCATTCCCCTCTCTCCTCTATTTCCTCCCTTCTCTAGGTCAGCCTTGATCTTAAGATTTTAACACCCTCCCAAGCTGGAATCAGCCTCCCTTCCAATTTCTGGAAGGAATCCAGTCTACCCTCTTCTCTCTCCCAGTATGTAGCATACACACAGCAATTCCAGCCAGGCAGGGAATGCTTTTCTTTCTCTCCCTTCAGGAAATCTTCCAGCCCTGGTCTCGTTTTAAGAATCTTGCATTTGAAGTCTCACTGGGAATAAACACACATTTCTGATAACTCTAAAGATTAAGCCAATGAAATAAAAATTCATTTTTGAGGCATAAACTGTAAATGACCGGGATTTTCCACGGAAATATTGGCACTTTGGTGGAGGCATGGCGGCCCTCAAGTTGACAGTAATTTGCTGCAGCATGCCAGGCAGTCCTGAAGTCGTTCAATAGACAAGACATCATCAAATACCACATCTGAATTCTGTTCATATTATTAGAATGAAAAGGGTAATGCAATTCAATTGCCTGGA
Organism: Murina feae; assembly: GCA_004026665.1. NCBI lineage: Eukaryota > Metazoa > Chordata > Mammalia > Chiroptera > Vespertilionidae > Murina > Murina feae. Next base: position 27,212 of record PVJC01001690.1, on the reverse strand, counting down.
GAATCGTCGTAAACACAGACATAAACAGAGCTGGCCAAGGGCAAAATTCCCTAGCAAGTGAAGTTTGTCTACAGGCTTTCTTTGCCCTCCCAACTCAGTCCTCCCTTTTACAGGAATCCCATGTGAATTCAAATCAACACATTACCTCTCCCAAGGGTAGTTGCTTTTTAAATGTTCTTTTTAGTTTAGTAATAAGGGAATTAAAAACTCATATTTATCAAACACCTACAATGGACCAGGCACATTTTCATAAACAATGTTCATCTGTGTTGCACATACTATACAACTTGTTCATTAAAAAAATACGTATTAATTGTCTACACTGAGCCAGGCACTGTGCTGGGTACTGAAGATCCAGCACAAACCAAAGTCAGATCCTCCCCTCATGGGCTCTGTAGCCTAATGGGAAGAAAGAAGCAATAAACTAACAAATACATGAACATTTGCCAGGCAGTGATAAGCGCTTTGTAGAAAAATGAAGTAGGGTATGGGGAGAGGGAATGACCAAAAGGGAATGTTGCAGAAAACAGGGTAACCATGGAAAGCTTCTCAGAAGAGGTGACAGTTGAACAGAATGAACAAGTGTGTTGATTTCTGGGGAAACAGTGTTTCAGGGAACAGCAAATGCAGAGGCCCTGAGAGTGTTCCAAGGAGGCAGGTGGGAGAGAGCAGAGTGAAGGAAGGGCAGAGATAACAGAGAGAGGAACAGAGAGGAAGTGGGGTCAGACATGGAAATGTTTGTGGGCTAGGATGAGGCATTTGCCCTCAGGGATGTCAGGAGCATTGGAGGGTCTAGGAAAAGGGGTGCCATTCATTGACAAGCGTTTCAGAAGCTGCTCTGGCTGCAGAGTGGAGCACAGCCGAGATGGGAATGGGTGTGGAAACCCATTAGGAGACAATTGCAATAACCACGGCAATAAATTCAGGTGGCCTGGAAAAAGAGTGAACCAGGGGAGATGATGCCCGTCAGACCTCACCTTCTGATGTGCGGATAATGCTCCCCATCATGCAAGAGAGGAAACTGAGGTACAGAAAGGGCAGGTGATTGCCCAAGGTTAGCTGGTTCGTAAGCAGCCAACCAAGTCCTACCAGCTGCCCAACTGCAGAGGCCTGACTGCCTCTCTTTGCTCTGCCACAGGCTTCTCTGCTCCCACATGATGAAAGGCTCTGTTTTCTGGTGGAGGAAGTTTACTCCTCAGAAGGGTTTAGGGGGCCGGTGATTTTTCTGGGCCCTTATAGTCCCACTCCAGCCCTTGCTTGGAAAGGGTTCCGCCACCAGTTAAAATAATAGTCAAAACTTTTCAAGCTATTACTATAGACTCAGCAGTCTTCTAAATGCTCCCCACTGGTCCTCACAACTAGGATGAAGGAATTACGATTCCCATTCCCATTTCCCAGATGAGGAAACTGAAGCTGAGCTATATTAACTGGTCCAAGGGATAGAGCTGGGACGTGAGCCCTGCAGTCTGGTTCCAAGAATCTGGACTCTTGAACATCTAACTATTTCTTCCTTGAAGAGATGTTTATGTTTCAGTATTCTTGTGCTGACATTTGGGCGTGGAGACTGAAGTTCACACTGCTGACACATTGGACAGGGGCAGCAGGGAGCTAAGTGGCCCCTCCTCAAGGGTGCTGCCGGGGACTTCTTGCCCAGGATGGAGGTCAGATGAGACGGCCTCAGGGTCGCCATCCATCTCCGAATTGTGAGAAGTCTGTCCCTGCATGTCACTGGCTTGTTCCTCCCGGGGCACAAGTCTTCCAGATGTTGAGAGAGAAGAGCTGAGTAGTCATTAATAAACCATGGCTGCCAACTCCCAGGTTTTTTTTTTTTTTTTGATGGATGACGGAGATGTCTCCGATCCTTCATTCTTCTCAGTTTTAAGAGGGAAAACTGGAGGTACAGGCTTACATGGGGAGGACAAGGATGGGAACAGGGATAGAACGGGGGGGGAGGGGGGAAGAGTGGATGGCGGGATGGGGACTTCCCAAAGGACAGGCTGAACTATTCTGGGGAAAAGTGAGGGTGGTCTGTACCCATAAAGGAGAGAGAGACATGGGGAATGCTGATTCTTAAAATACCACAACCACTGGTCCTCCCAAAAGTCCCTCTCTGCTCTTACCACAAAAGCCCTCTCTCTTTATCCACCTTGCCTTGAAGGCACTTACTCATTTATAAGATGAGTAAGTGCCTTCAAGTGCTTTCCTGAAACTCCAGTGTAAGGCAGAACTCACCTAACTCACCTTCATGCTCCACTCACATAATAAGAACAACAGCAAAACATCTCTTTTTAGAGATTTATTTTTACATACTTACTCTCCTTCAATTTAGCCTCAGAACAGTCAGTCCTACAAGATGCATATGATCCTCCCCATTTTACAGATGACCCGGGGCTCAAGGAGGTGCCCAAAGTCACACAGTTGGGTGACTGGAGGGTCAGTGGCCCAAAGCTGGAACAACAGACACACAATGCAGGCCTCTGCCCCTACACATTCCCACATCTGCTCACGCCACCCCCCATCACTGGAGGTCTGGCACTTCACTCATTCACTTCTGCATCCTCAGCACCCAGTTGGTACTTAGTAAACATCGATGGAAATGATTCATAGGTGAATAAATGGAAGAAACAGAATTATAATAACCTGGCTTCTGTAAATATGCTCATATGCACTCACGTTGCCAGGGATGAAGCCAACCGTTTTTGAGAACCGTTTATGCATTTGACAAAATTTCTTGAAGTGTTTACTGGATATCCACTGAGTGTGTCAGATGCTGGGGGAATCCTGGGGAACAGACCATCCGGATCCCTAACCGAAAACAAGCAAACTGTCTACAATGTCACAAAGGAAGAGATACCTGCAAATTACTAGACAGTAATGAAGAGAGTGCAGGATACTGAGGAGGAGTTATGGTTAAGACAGGGACATTCTCTGAGTAAGGAATATTTAAGGTTGACTAGGAGTCATCCAGGAGAAAAGTGGGGGAAAAGTGTTTCGGGCAGAAGGAATGGCATATGTGAAGGCCCCAAGGCAGAACTAAGACTTAGAGCCTTCCAGAAAGTACAGGGAGATGTGTGTGGACACAGCCAAGAGTGGGAGAGACCAGGGACAGAGCAAGGAACGCTCACAGCGCTTTATGGATCTTGTTAAATATTTTGGATTCTAGCGTAATTGTGATGGGAACCCTTTGAGGGGGGTGAAGCAAGAGTGCCATCCTTCCCTCTGTCTATGATGGAAGGATGAGAGGGCTATGTGGCCATGGGGAGCAGAGAGTGAAGCAGGGAGACTGGTCAGGACGCTATTGTCATGGCACAGAAAACAGCCATGCAAGCCAGGGTAGTGAAGGGGATGGATTTAAGGTCCCTTCTAAAAGCAGGACATCAAACACAGAAGACGATATTGACATAACTCAGTCATGTCTGCAAACGGACCTGTGATGTACCACAGGCAGTGTGGCCTTAGAAGCAGATGAGATTCTAATCCACAATCCATCTTTTATGGCTCTGTAGCTTCAGGCATATCTTTCTAACTCCCGCAGCCTCAGTTACCTCGTCTAGAAAATGAGGATAAGAGACCCCGCCTCCCGGGAACGTTGTCATTAAATGTGACAATGCATGTGACAGCGTGGAGCACAATGACCTTCCTCGGACAAGTGGGCAACCCCTTGTCACCTCCAGACACCAGCAGTCTGACTTGTGGACTGCCCTCCTGATTCCTGGGCACCTCTGCCCCCAGCAATCACTTTTAAAGAAAGAATTAATCCCCATATACTCCATGCTAAAGAGAAAATGCAGGACGGCCTCGCCACAGCCTGCCAACCTCCTACCAGTGTCGCTTGTCACTGACCACAGCCTCTCCTTGCTTTAGCAGTAACTCAATTACCAGTGCCTGGGCACCTTCAGGCAGGAAGCTTCTCCCATGGGTCCCCATTGTTTTTCTGAGAAGCCCAGGACACAAGTCAATTTCTCAACCCTAATAAGAGCTTTTCAACAGCTGACAGTAGCTATTGAGCATGTGCTAAGTACAGCCTTAAGGCCACCCACGCCGAATCCCCCGCCAAGGTCCTGGCCGGCAGAGAGGTGCAACGTGGGCTCTGGCATCAAAGCCTCACATAGCAGATGTTGCCGCCTTCCATGCCCGCCCAATTATGATGTTAACGCCTGGACATTAATCCCTGAGTTCTTGCCAGCCAGGATCTGCTCTGCTCTCTGGTTTAAGAAAACAAGTTCTCAGGGAGGATCAAGGAAGGGTCTTGGGAAAGCCACACTTTCAACAGCTCAGATTCAAAGCCGGACTTCTCTGCATCACACTCCAGGGCTGAAGATGTCCAAGTATTTCAGGAGTGTGGATGCCAGCCCGTCACCACAGGGCCGTCAGCAAGGATTGTTATTGCAGCTGAGACCCAGAAAATTAAATGTCTTACTCAAGGAAATAAAACACATTGGTGAGAGCTCCCTGAATACAAATGTGTTTTCCTGATACCCAGGTTTTTGAAACGTGTTACATAAATAGCAAGCTCTACAAGAATAGGGCAAATGGCTCAGTGTCTGGCACAGTAAATATTTTTGGCCTGGAAGACTAGCCCTGATTCAAACCCAGTATCCGGACTACACTCTAGGTAGACGATCCACTCTACACTATCAATGAGAAATGGTGTATCTTTTTTGTGTTGTTTTGTTTTATATTTTTATTGATTTCAGAGAGGGAGAGAAAGATAGAAACTTCAATGATGAGAGGAAATCATTAATTGGCTGCCTTTTGCATGCTCCCCAATGGGGACTGAGCCCACAACCTGGGCATGTGCCCTGACAGGGAAACAAACCATGACTTCCTGGTTCATAGGTCAATGCTCAACCACTGAGCCATGCCAGTTGGGCAACAAATGTTTTTTTAATACCTGGCTCTTCGCCATCCAGAGGGTTCCTATGCCACTTTTTCCTTTGTCCAGTCTGTATGTGAGCCACAGAAGCAGGTCCCAAGGGAACCTAACAGATGCAGGCCCATGCAGGACTTCCTGGAAGTGACTGAATCTGAGTTCCAGGACACAGGCCTCTGAGAACCTGGCAATGGTGCGTTTGGAGTAGGGGAGCGGGTTTGGAAAGTGCGTTCTGAGTGGAGAGAACAGCTGTGCAATGTCCTGTGACTGGATCGCAGAGAAGAAGTTGGGAAAGAGAACGGGATGAGGAAGGAGAGAAAGGCAAGGCTTAGACAATGTAGGACTCAGTGGGAAGTCATTGAGGAGTGCTGAGGCTGAGGACCAGCAGGAGAATGATGAGCAGAGGTGGTCCCGAACAGATTGAGGGGAGTCTAGGTTACAGGAAGGCCAGTGTGGAAGCTAAGCCCCAGTCCTGGTGAAAGAAAATGGTGGCTTAGACCAAGGAGGTAGCAGCAAAGATGAAGAGAAGAAGATGGATTTTAAATAGACTGAGGACCTAATAGATTAGACATCATAAATAGACATGGGGATGAGGGAGGGGAAATAGTAAGGATGATTCCCATAACCCTGACTCTTACAACTGGAGATTGTGAGGCAGAAGATGCTGGAAGAGGGACACGTTGGAGGGATAGGGAAAGGGTGTGACTCGTAAGTTCGGGGTTTGGAGCACTGGCTTGGAGATGTCTTTGAGACATCCAAGTGCAGACATCCTGTTGGCAGTTGGAGACAGGGGAGCAAAGTGTGGAGAAGGCAGAGCCAGAGACATAAATAAAGACGTCGTTGATGTCCAGGTGGTAATGTAATCTGTGGACATCCATGGATCTCCTAGGGACACACCAAAAGGATGCACCATGTCATACTTCAGCATTTTCCTGCTATTGGACATCTGAGTTGTTTCTGGTCTTTTGACATTATAAATGTCCCAGTAATGAATACCCTAGTCCTAATTTATAGCTTTATCCATATTCTAGGTTAATTTTCTAAATAGCCTACATCTCTAACATGATTAGCAATGGATAACTGTTAAGAGAATGGATATATTATGCATCCAAAATAAAACATAAATTCTTTTTTAATGGACCATTATAAATATCCAGTGATTTACTGTCTTCCCTATCTAACCGGACAAAGGGACCTGCCACTGAATTCTAACGGCTAATCCTGGAGACACTCACTCCACTCTTGTCCTTCACAGGCCAGATGCTCTTGGGTAAAAATACAGAAAGTTAACTGTCTTCCCATTGTAAGTACCTGGAACTTGAGAGCTGGAACTGTTTTATATTTCTTGACATCCCCTTGGGGCCTAGTAAAACTGCCCAGGGTCAATGTGTAATGACTACTGTAGATAAACTAACTGAGCAAGAGGATGGTAAAAACTGTCTATTAAACCCCTGCCACATTCCCAGGCCTCTTCTGGGAGCTTTAAACATAACACATATATTCCAAACTTCCAAAAAATGTCTTATTCGCATTTTACGAAGATATTAGGGTAACAGTTCCGGATATAACAACTAATCTCCAAATCCCAGGGGGCTTGACACACAGAACTGGATTTCTCACTCGCATTTGCTTTTCACTCACTGAAAGTTCAAAACAGGCAGCTCTACTCTAAGCACTGATTCGGGAATATGGGCCTGTTGATCTTGTGGCTGCTCCATTTTCAGCACACAGCTTCTGGAGGTGCTGGCTCCTCTGCCTCAAACCAGGAGCAGAAAGGGCATGACAGCAGGCCTGTGAAAGACTCCCATGGGCTACCCTTGAAAGTGGCACACATCACATTCCACTGGCCAGGACTCAGTCCTGCCGTCATACCTAATTGCAGGGAAGGCTGAGAAATGTAGTCCGGCTGAGAGCTAGGCTACAGGGTGGTTGGGTCATTCATAGCCATGTATGTCATGTAATGGTAGAAACCAAAGCCCAGAGAGGTTAAGTAACTTTCCTAATGATATTCAGTCTGTGCACAGCAGAGCCAGGATTCACACCCCAGTCTGTACAACTCCAAAACCCATGCTTTCCCCACCACACCCTACGAATTGACAGCCATCACTGCAGGCCTCTTCTGGGGCCTCTGAGATGCATCTGTTTGAATCGGCACGGTAATCATTGGATTTCACATACACCCTAACTCCAAAATGCAATGAGAGTGACAGATCCACCCTAAACCACGGATCAGATGTATGTTGCAAATGCATCCTCCATTTCTTTCAACTTTGCTACCGGTGTGCTCCTTCAACAAGGCAATCAACTCACTGACATGCCTTCACATTAGGTGGGCACATATTCCTGTTCTAAAGCCTCTGCCTTATGAACTTGACATATTCAGATGCTATGGCTTTTATCTTGAGTAAATTAAAGCTTTTAAAATGTCAGAATGTTTTTGTTTCACTTGACATTCTCACCATAGGTCAAACTGCCTCTAAAACAGACATGTCTTACATAGCTGTCTAGCCATATCGCTCAGGATGGCTTTTTAGGAAGCACAGAATGTCCAGGAGTGTGGTGATCGGAGGCCCTTGAGAATCAGTAATTCTGTTTGGATCTGTTCCCATGTAAGCAATTTACGCAACACCCGCTGTGCTATGCATCTTGGTTTTGCAAAATGGAAGGGAATCTTAGGAGTTCATTGGCTCTACCTCTGCTTTGCAAGCATAAACCATAGAATTTATTTTTTTATTATTGTTGACAGTATTACAGAAGTCCCCCATTCCTCCCCTTTGTCCCTCCCCTTTGCCCCCATCCCACCCCAGATCTTCACCGCATTAATATCTGTGTCCATGAGCTATGCATACATGCATATAAATTATTTGGTTAATCTCTTTCTATTCCCTCCCACCCCTCTTCCCTCTGAGATCTATCAGTCTGTTCCATGCATTCATGTCTCTGGATTTATTTTATTCATTCAGTTTATTTAGTTTATTAGGTTCCACATGTAAGTGAGATCATGTGATATTTGTCTTTCTCTGACCAGCTGATTTCGCTTAGCATAAGAATCTCCAGTCTGTCCATGCTGTCACAAAGGGTGAGAGATCCTTCTTTTTTACAGCTGCAGAGTATTTCATTGTGTAAATGTACCACAGCTTTTTTGTCCAGTGACCTACATGGACACTTGGGCTGTTTCCAGATCTTGGCTATTGTAAATACCCTGCTATGAACATAGGAGTGCATATATTCTTTCTGATTGGTGCTTCCGGATTCTTGGGATATATTCCCACAAGTGGGATCACCATGTCAAAGTTAGCTCCATTTTTGACTTTTTGAGGAAATTTCATACTGTCCTCTACAGTGGCTGCAGCAGTCTGCATTCCTACCAGCAGTGTACTAAGGTTTCCTTTTCTTCACATCCTTGCCAATATTTGTTGTTTGTTGATTTATTGATGGTAGCCACTCTGGCAGGTGTGAGGTGAAACCTTATTGTAGTTTTAACTTGCATCTCTCCGATGATTAGTGATATGGAGCATTTTTCATGTCTACTGGCCATCTATATATCCTTTTTTAAAAATATCTTTTTATTGATTTCAGAGAGGAAGGGAGAGGGAGATAAAAACATTAATGATGAGAGAGAATCATTGATCGGTTGTCTCCTGCACGTCCCCTACTGGGTATTGACCCCGCAACCTGGGCATGTGCCCTTGACCAGAATTGAACATGGGTCCCTTCAGTCCATAGGCTGAGGCTCTATCCACAAAACCAAACTGGCTAAGGCATATATATCCTCTTTGGAGGAGTGTCTATTCAGGTCCTTTGTCCATTTTTTAATTGAATTATTTGTCTTCCTTTTGTTGAGTTGTATGAGTTCCTTATATTTTGGAAATTAACCCTTTATCAGATGTATCATTGGTGAGTATGCTCTCCCATACAGTGGGTTCCCTTTTCATTTTGATGATGGTTTCTTTTGCTGTACAGAAGCTTTTTAGTCTGATGTAGTCCCATTTGTTTATCTTTTCCTTTGTTTCCCTTGCCCTCAGAGACATATTGGCAAAAATATTGCTGTGAGAGATGTCTGAGATTTTACTGCCTATGTTTTCTTCTAGAATTTTTATGGTTTTGCAACTTACACTTAGGTCTTTTATCCATTTTGAGTTTTTTCTTGTATATGGTGTAAGCCGGTGGTCTAGCTTCATTTTTTTACATGTACCTACCCAATTTTCCCAATACCATTTATTGAAGAAACTGTCTTTACTCCATTGTATGCTCTTGCCTCCTTTGTCAAATATTAATTGAACCATAATAGTATGGGTTGATTTCTGGGATCTTTGTTCTGTACCATTGATCTATATGCCTGTTTTAGTGCCAGTACTAGTATGTTCTGATTACAATGGCTTTGTAGTATAGTTTGATATCTGGTACTATGATCCCTCTAAACCATAGAGTCTAAAAGTTGGGAAAATAATGCTATTAGTAATAACAATACCAGTAATCCCCAATGAATGCATTCATCCATAAAGTATTGATTGAGAGCCCACTTTGTGCCAAACACCATTTAAAAAGCTAGAGATAGAACTGCATAAATTTGTTTCCTGACCACATGAGGCTGACATTCTAAAGGGAGAAAGCGCTAATGCACAATCCTATATAATAAAGAGCTAATATGCTAATTAGACTGAACAGGAGAACCACCAGCTGGATGGCCTTCCAGATGATCTTCCGGACGAAGCTGGGGCTGCGGGGGCCAAGGCAGCCAGCGCTGTGAGGGCTGAGCCCCTTGCATGAATTTTGTGCATCGGGTCTCTAGTAAATATATAATGCACTGAGTGGTGCTGAGTGCTATGAAGACAGATTAAGAGAAGGTGCACACTGATGAGGTGCGGGGTTGCTAGGCTACACGGGGTGCTAGGGAGGGTTTCTCTGAAACAGTGCCATTTGAACAAAGACCTGAAAGAAGCAAGGTAGTGAGCCTCTAAAAAGAGGGATAGTAAGTGAAGATGTAGGGAGAGTATGTTTGGCATTTTCCAGAATCAGCAAGGAGATCAGCTGAGCTAGGGGAGAGTGGTAGTAGAGATGGCAGAGAAAATTGGGAAAGCACACAAGGTGGGTAGAGCCTGTAGGCCATATAAGGATGTTGGGCTTTTTACTGGAACTGTGATAGGGAGCCTTGAAGGATGAGTAAAGCTGGAGAACAGAGGAGGTTTGAGGGTCAAGTCCTGGGGCGCACCACCACTCAGGGTTCAGGGAGGTGAGGAGGAGCCAGCAAACAAAGTGAGAAGGAGAAATCCAAGAGGTAGGAAGAGAGCCAAGTAAGGGGTGCCCAAAGGCAGGCTGAGGGTTTAAGGAGGGAGTGACTGACCAGATCGAATGACACTCTTAGTCACACAAGATGAGGACAGAGAACTAACCATCAGATAGAATGACAGAGGTCACTGGTAACCACAGCATGAGCAGAGGATGCTGGAGATTAATGCCTGACATTCTAAAGGGAGAAAGCGCTAATGCACAATCCTATATAATAAAGAGAGAGATCGAGAGACAATGGGAGAAGAAAAAGACTCTCCCTCTCTCTCTCTCTCTGCCTCCCTGCCCTCCCTTCTTTCCTTCCTCCCTCCCTCCACTATTTTCCAGGCACAGTACAAATTCTGTATATGAGTTTGCCAATTTCATTCATAGGACCACCTTGGGGAGCAGTTGTTTTCTCCATTTTACAAATGAGACTCCAGAATATAATGCAGCTCATAAGTGTGAAAGCTGGACTTGGCCTTCATGTGTGCCAGACCCCAAAGCTCCCATGTTCTTTCCTCTGGGCTAGTCCATGTCTCTTAGAGGTCACCTGGACAACCAATACAAAATGAGTTCCCACTATTAAAAAACCTCAGAAAATAGGTCATTCAGCTCCTCTTTGAAGAGTGTCTGAATAGTTCTAATGATGTATCTCTCCTTTAAATTCTCAATTAAATTCTCCATAATCCACCTTGTGCACTACCTCACTGTAGAGAGTGTTGTTCAAGGAAGTTCTTCCTTTTATTACTCCACTTCCTTCCTCATTAAGGAAAAAAAAAAAAAAAAGAAGCCTTGCCCTGGCTGGTGTGGCTCAGTGGGCTGGGCATTGTTCTATTCACTGAAAAGTTGCCGGTTTAATTCCCAGTCAAGGCACATGCCCCAGTTTCAGCTCAGTCACTGGTAGGGGGCATGCAGTAGGCAGCCAATTGATGTTTCACTTCTCTCTCTCTAAAAATCAATAAAAATATTTTTTAATTTAAATAAATAAGTAAAAAGTCTTATTTGAGATTAACCAAAGAACTTACATGCATATATGCATAACCCATGGTCACAGACAGTAGTGTAGTGAAGGCCTGGGGAGAGAGTCGGGAGGGAAGGAAAGGGTAAATGGGGGGGGGGGAGAGGGAGACTCTGTAATACTTTCAAAAACAAAGATAATAATGTTTTCCAAAGCAAAAAGAGTCTTATTTGAGTAGGAGAACAATCCTATTAATAGGTACTTGGGAAGAGTGTGAGCATTAGTTTTTTTCTATCTTGGACCCTAGCCCATGTGCCTGCTGGAAATCTCCACCTGGTGTCCCACTGGCCCTTGGATCGGTTTAGATGCTTTGAGCTGCAAGTAAGAGAAAATGCAACTCAAACTGGATTCACAGCATGGAAACGGGTCTGCTCACAGAACTGGGTGGCTCCAGCCTACCGGCCTGGATTTCTCATTATCCTTACAGTGGTAGTGAGATAGCTGCCGTGATACAGGACTACCCAGCCTCAAAACACAACACCCAGACCACCAGGGAGTGTCATTTCCAGATAAAAGCAAGGAAGCCGCTTCCCAGAAGCCCCCAGAAAACCACTATTCCCATCTCATTGGCCCAAGTCGTCCACATGATCATTCTCATACTAATCACTGGCGGGGGTGGGTGGGGGTGGGGGGAGGGGGTACCTATCTAGACAGGAGGGCTATCCCTAGCACTGGGGGTGGGACAGCAGAGAGGGAAGGGAAGGGAGGCAATTGTGAACAAATCAGCTTTCAGAGGAAGGAGGAAGAGCCAAGTAGGCACTAATTGCCCACCCTGTATGTGTTGTATGAATGGATGAATGAATTCCTCCTGCTTCTCATCACCTGGCCTCCTTTACATGCCTAACGGCTTGTGTCCTTCAAGCTCAGGCCTGCCAATCATCAGCGCGCACACACAGAGCCGCCTCTTCTCTGTCGAACACAATAACCACCAGCATTTATGCCCACCACTGTATATAACACCCTGCATTGCAGCTATGGCTCCTCCCAGGCATAGTCTGGGCTGCCTGTGCACTCTGCATCTCCATCACCCAGCTCACGCCTGCCCAGAGGAGGCACTCGGTGACTAGGTCTTAAATGAAGGGAAGAATGTGTTCTCCTCTGATCTTAGGGCTTTGATTATTCCTTCAGAGAGAAAACCAGACCCCGTGCTATACATTTTTCTCAGTCGGCCTCGAAGTTTGAGACTTGGGAGGTGGGGGCAGGCAACCTAAACACCCTCTGAATGTCCCTTTAAGTCTTTACTCTTGCTGTAACTGGCTAACACTTCTCTGAATTATTTGGGAACTAAAGCCTCCCTCAACATTGTGTTTCTGATGGGTTGCTATTCATTTTGACAGTTGTCAGATTGTTTTATTTATACCAAGCTCTCTCTGGGGCTTAGTTTACTGTAGCCTCTCAATCTGACGCCTAGAAAGAAGAGCAAACGACTTACCTGTAAATCTTTTTTTATTGAAGGTGTGCCATAAAACAGACCTTCCTTCACCTCCGCACTCTCCCCTGAGATTTAAGGATTCTTGGTTTTTATTGTTATCTTTACCCACGTTTGGAAAGGACAGAGCAGGAGGAGGCTGGAGAGGCTCATTAGCTCCACCCAGGAGGGGCTGGGGGCTCACTCTCTGTCCACCAGTGGACCCAAATAGTGGGAACTTCAAGTTCTTGACAGTTTCATACCCATAACAAAGCAAGCCGGGGGGGGGGGAGGATTTACTACGTGACACACATCCACAGAGCCAAAGTCCCAGGCCGTTTTCTCCTACCTGTCCCTCCTGTTTGATTTCTGGCAGCTGTCCATTGGTAAAACCACCAATTCCACTGGAAAAACAAAAGCCTGGCTATAAATGAGGACTTTGGAGGCTCCTATAGAGAGAAACTCTCTTGCTCATTTTAACTGATTCCACTCATCAGAGTGGGTGCTGAGTTAAGGCATTTGCAGGAAATGAATATTTCAGAAACTCAAATGAACATTCCCTCAGCCAGTCACTCCCGCCCCGATCGCCCACATCCATCCAGGCTAGCATGTTGATTAAGGTCAATGGGAAATTGCTTAATATACTCTGCTTCATTCTGTCTCTTCATACCTACTAATCACTGTGTATTTAAAAAACATCGCGTCCCCCAAATGTCTGTTTTAAAAATAGCATATATTATTCTTTGACAATGTTAAATCTTTAGTAAGTACAGAAAAATAAGAAGAAGACAACTAAAATAATTCATTGAGAAATAAGCATTGATAACATTTTAGGAGAAATACTGAAATTTCTTTGTCTTTTTTTCTGAGTGTAGATATATATCTTAATCAAGACTCAACGTATTGAATGCAAGTTCTCTTTTGTCTAAACATTATATCAAAATTTTTCCCATATTCCTTGCCTTTGAAAACATACTTTGAATGAGCTAATCATGTTTTGCTAGTTTTAACATCCATCTTAGATCAATAAACGCAAAGAAGTTATTCGCCACCCTCCAACCTCCCAGTGACAAGTGAGTCCAAATTTAAAAAATCAGAGTTATTCGTGTTAACTGTTTTCTGGTGGTCTCCATGGCAACTCACCAACAGGCAAGACCGAGGTGAGTTTAGGTAGCAAACCCGAGAATGTAGAGCTCAGAGCCCAGCTGTCGTGGGTCACAGTTATCTCTAGATTGTGGGATTATGGGCGGTTTTCACTTCCTTTATTATCCCCTTCTGTACAGACTAAATTATATTACCACAAGCATGCCTTGCTTTTAAAATTGGAAGTAAACCATAATGCTATTTTCATTTGGACGCAAACAATACCTAATTATATATTTACCCTGGCTCTCTCATTCTGCCTCTCTGTGTACACACACACACACACACACACACACACACACACACACACACACGGCCGCCGGGAGCCCCATTCCTACCTCCCATTTTCCAGTGCACAACCTCCACCCCTGCCCATACCTCCCTCCCTGCGCCTGTGTGGCATGGGTGAGAGAGAGCAGGGGGCTTGCACCTCACTCCCCAGTCTCTTCCTGTCTGGCTCCAATCCACGCATCTCAAGTCTGATGCCAGAGGCAGCACTGCTCAGCAGAATGGAAACAAACTTTGATGGGAACAGGCTTATGATGTCAAAAGGGCTGTGTCACTTCCTATCTGTATGATCCTGGCCAAGTCACTTAACCTCCCTGAACCTCAATTTCATCTGTAAAATCAAGATAAGGAGACCAGCTTGCAGAATTATGCTGTGATTAAATTAAATCATCTCTAACAAAAACGTGCATCAAATAAATGCCTTCACTATATGCCTTCACCACTGACCATCTTGGGGCCTGAGTTTTACTCTAAATTCTTCCTCTCACCATGGCTGAGGCCAAGATTACCTTGGCTATAGCTGCAACCTCATAATCAGCTGAGACTTTTCTGCTTGGACAAAGGGGTACGTTTTAATGTTAGAACAGGAATCCTCACAGAGGGCTGGGAATTTGATTTCAAACGCAAAACACTGAGTAGACAAGAATCAGCTCTCAGAAAGCTTTCTCCTAGCTGGTTGAGATTCTCAGCTGGGCTTTGCCACGAAACCCATGAAGATCTTTCATAAATATTGCCTTTGTTGAGGGAAACAGACCAACAAAACCCTGATGGTTTCTATTTTCTAATTTTCACATTTCATCCAATTAAAAAAAAAGAAGAAGAAAGAAAGAGAAAGAGGAGGAGAGGGGAATGGTGGAGAAGAAGGAAGGGAGAAGAGGACAAAGTAGAGTGATATGGATCAGATGATTCTTTAAAAAGACATCAAAGACAAAAGAAAGAAAGAAACAATAGGCAAGCCTGAGGTAGGTCAATGCCGTCATCCTTTGCCATCGGAGCAAGCTTGGGCCGAGCACTTCAGTGGCCTGTTCAGAGGCTAACACAAGTCGGGGTCAGACATCAGACTAGAATTGGGAGCTCTTAGTTGGTCTGCAACTGACAGCAGTTTTAAAGACGGCAATGCCGTCTACAGCCAGGTTTTCGGGCAGCTAGCTCATTCTGCTAAATTTTTCATGCCTGTGTCTTTAAATCCCCAAGTACTGCCTGTGACTGAGTTGCACTTGTTTTCACTTTTTTGCTTTTCTCCAAGAAAATGGCTAGAGGTAGAAAACCCCACAGAGTCAAATAACTTTCAGAAGGTTTTACTGAGAATTATTTTTTAAAACTGTAGTTAAAGATAAACACAAGTCTCCAAAGCTGTGCTTCTTTATCAAATAAGACAAAGCATAATGCAGTTTCTTTCTAAGAACCCAGATTATCTGCTATCGTTGGTGATTATCTAAACGTAATATAGCAGTCTGCAGAATGGAGCAGCCTACCAGACACTCTGAAGCATTGTTCATTCTTTCTACAACATTTACTCAACACAGAGTTTGTGAGAGGAGCTGTCTAGATACTGGGGACACCAACTAAGGCAAATGAGGGGCACCATTGCTCTGTCCTGAAAGACCCCAATCTTCAGCAAGGGGGTGGGCAGGTACACAAGCAATGTGAAGGCAGAATGTAGTCCCCAAACTGTACAGCCAAAAAGGATCATCTCATCCAGCCCTCATTTAAAATGAGGCATAGAGCCCGACCGGTGCTACTCAGTAGTCAAGCCATGAACCAGGAGGTCACAGTTCGATCCCTGGTCAGGGCACATGCCCAGTTTGTGGGCTCAATCCCAGCAGGGAGTGTGCAGAAGGCAGCCAGTCAATGATTCTTTCTCATTGATGTTTCTATTTCTTGCTCTCTCTCCCTTCCACCCCTTGAAAGCAATAAAAACATTTAAAAATATATTTTTTAAAAAATAAAGTGAGGCACAGAGAGGGGAGGGGGCTTGCCCAAAGTCACAGAGTGAGTTTTGGGGAGAGTCAGAATGAGTTCTCAAACTCCAGATCCAGTGCTCTTCCTCTGTGTGAAGAATAGATTGTAGTGTCGTTTTTGAAATGTGCTGAATCCCACACCTGCAGTTGTGCACAGCCTAGTGGAACTGCAGAGAGCCCTTTTTAACACGTTTTAGGACCCAGGCCTCAAAGAACCTTGGGTCCAGAAGGGGTCTCTGGTTCATGATCAAGAGGGCACATCGCCCAGAGCTACCAAACCAGAGTATGGGGGTTGGTGTCTTCACTGCTTCTTTTTTTAATTTATTTTTTAATCCTTGTTTTGAGTGTTTTGTTTTTTATTAATTTTAGAGGGAGAGGAAGTGGGGGAGAGAGAGAAGCATTGATCGACTGCCTCCTGTATGTGCCCTGACCATGAATCGAACACGCAACTTTTTGGTGCACAGGACGATTTTCCAACCAACTGAGCCACCTGACTGGGACACTATGAGCAGGTTCAGTGAGGGGCCAGCAGAGTGGAGGGATGATGAGAAATCCGGGGAAAGAGAAACAAAGAGACACAGGGAGACAGGGTGGTGATCACTGGTGTGGGCTTGGGAGGCACAGGCCTGTGTTCAAGTCCTGGCTCTGACCCTCGAGCTGGGTGGCTTTGGGTGAGCAGCCTGACCCTCCTGGGCCTGCTTCCTCATCTAGAGAGGGAACCTTTGCATCTCCCTACCTGAAGCTTGCTGCAGGGGCTCAGGGGGCTCACAGGATGAGGTGCAGTTCCTGACACGCAGTTAGTGCTACAGAAAGGAGAGCTGGTGCTCCCATCCTCAGGGTGGGCTGAGGAGGTGCCCAGAAACCTCTGCCTGCTGCTTGGCTCCCCCTTGGACCACTCCCACCAGTTCCCACAGAGATGCCCGGAATTCAAAAGTGCTGCCTGGTTTGGAAATGAATCATGGGGTGTCTAGAACCCGGATCACCAATTTCTGGCACTTTGACACCTGAAGCTCAAGAGGGAAGAGCCTCCCATGCTGGGGATCCCCAAGGCTTTAAGCACTGATGTGTCTTCATGACGGGGATGAGGAGTCACCAGGTAGGAGCAGCACAGCCCTTTGAGAACATCGAGACCAACTCCATCCTGGAGGCCCAGAGAGGTCAGACTACTTGCCCAGGGTCGCCGAGAGTTAATGGGGCCAACCAGGTAGAGCCTCAGTCTCTTCATCCCAGCAGCAGAGGTAACAGTTGGGGTTACTGAGAGGGTTCCGTGAGATTTTGCACAATGACTGGCCCACAAATGTCTCAATGAATAATACTAACAGCAATTCTTATTACTATTGCTATCATCACCATCATCAACAATATTATCATCATCAGTTTTGAAGCAATTCCCCATACTCTCAGCCCAGTTCCCTTCAGTGGCTTGAACCTCGTTCTTTCAGACTCAGTCCTGCTGTATTTTTTTTAATATGTTTTGATTTATTTCAGAGAGAGGAAGGGAGGGAGATATAGAAACATCAGTGGTAACAGAGAATCATGGATCAGCTGCCTCCTGCACACACAGCCCTCCCCACAGGGAGATGGAGCCCACAACCCGGGCATGTGTCCTGACTGGGAATTGAACTATGACCTCCTGATTCATAGGTCAACACTCAACCACTGAGCCACACGAGCCAGGCAGTCTTGCTGTATTAACCAACAGTTAAAGTCACTGACAAACTCTGGACCAAGCACTGCTGCTCTAAGTCCCTTGACACTCAGAGTGAACATTATCAGGTAGACACTCCTGCTACCCCCATTTCCCACATCAGGACCCTGAGCATAAGACAGTAAGTCCCATGCCTGAGATTATGCTACCAGGAAGGAGCAGCGCTGTGATTTTCACTGAGCAGTCTGGCCCCAGCACAGGAATGTCAAGTGCACGCCCTTAACACCTCAAACCTCCAAAGTCATGCCTCTGTTACTTCTCCAACTTCTGCAGCTGATTGAAAAGGATGTCTTCCCTTGTCTTTTAAGTAAATTAGTATCAGAGCAGGAATGGCATATAGTCAGGGCCTAAAAATTGTTTATTCTCCCCCCTAGAGTTCCAGAGCTAAATTTCTGCTTTCACTGGGCATTTCTGTCACCAGGTCCCACCCATGGATGGCTTGTGTCTACACACATTGCTGAACTCGTTTTCCCTATCTTAAGGCCAAGGAAATGAGTTTATTTTTTTAATATATTTCTTTATTGATTTCAGAGAGGAAGGGAGAAGGAGAGAGAGATAGACACATCAATGATGAGAAAGAATCATTGATCGGCTGCCTCCTGCACACCCCTACTGGGGATTGAGCCCGCAACCCAGGCATGTGCCCTTGGCTGGAATCGAACCTGGGACCCTTCAGTCCCCAGGCTGATGCTCTATCCACTGAGCCAAGCCGGCTAGGGGAGGAAGTGAGTTTAGACCAATGGCTCTTAGAGTGCTCAGATTGTCAACACCTGGGGAACTTTTTAGAGAGGCAGATTTTCCTTTTTCTTTTCTTTTTTTTTAATTTATCTTTATTGTTCAGATTATTACAGTTGTTCCTCTTTTTTCCCCCATAGCTCCCCTCCTCCCAGTTCCCACCCCACCTTCTGTCCTTGCCCCCCCCCAATGTCCTCATCCATAGGTGTACAATTATTGTCCATTCTCTTCACGCACCCCCAACACCCTAAACCCCCGAAAATTGTCAGTCCACTCCCTTTCTATGCCTCTGATTCTATTCTGTTCACCTGTTTATTCTGTTCACCAGATTTTTTTATTCACTTGATTCTTAGATTCACTTGTTGATAGATATGTATTTGTTGTTCATAATTTTTATTTTCCTTTTTCTTCTTCTTCTTCTTCTCAAAGGATACCTTTCAGCATTTCATATAATACTGGTTGGGTGGTGATGAATTCTTTTAGCTTTTTCTTGTCTGTGAAGTTCTTTATCCGACCTTCAATTCTGAATGATAGCTTTGCTGGGTAAAGTAATTTTGGCTGTAGGTTATTCATCACTTTGAATATTTCTTGCCACTCCCTTCTGGCCTGCAAAGTTTCTGTTGAGAAATCAGCTGACAGTCATATGGGTGCCCCCTTGTAGGTAACTAACTGCTTTTCTCTTGCAGCTTTTAAGATTCTCTTCTTGTCTTTTGCTCTTGGCATTTTAATTATGATATGTCTTGGTGTGGTTCTCCTTCGGTTCCTTTTGTTTGGGATTCTCTGCGCTTCCTGGACTTGGAAGTCTATTTCTTTCACCAGGTGGGGGAACTTTTCTGTCATTATTTCTTCAAATAGGTTTTCAATATCTTGCTCTTTCTCTTCTTCTGGCACCCCTATAATTCTGATGTTGGTATGCTTGAAGTTGTCCCAGAGACTCCTTACACTTCATACTTTTTGATCCTTTTTCTTTTTTCTTTTTTTCTTTTGGCTTTTCCGGCTGGGTGAATTTTGCTTCTTCATATTTCATATCTTTGACTTGATTCTTGCGATCCTCTCGTCTGCTGTTGGATCTCTGTATATTATTCTTTATTTCAGTCAGTGTATGCTTAATTTCTAGTTGGTCCTTTATCATATCCTTGAGGATCTCATTAGATTTATTGAGGGTCTCACTAAATTTATCGGCAATCTCTAGAAAATTCTGGAAAAACCTAATAACCGTGGTTTTGAACTCTATGTCCTGTAGTTTTCTTTCCTCCATTTCTGTCATTTGTGACCTGTTTCTTTATCTCCGCATTTTGGCTGCTTCCCTTTCTGAGTTAGGTGATCACTGAGAGGAATTAACCTCTAAGCCACTTGGTTATGAGAGTCAGCTGTGTCTACAGTGGGAGAACTTCTGTGCTGGAGACACCCTTATGGGGCAAGAGTTGTTTCAGTGGGGCTTTTGTGCTCACTGCGTGTCTGCCCCGAGTGTGTTCCTTGTGGATCTGAGTTTTATTTAGGATGGTCCCACTCTGGCCACTGGGTGAGGCTGGCTATTGTATCTTTAAGGAGGTGTTGATTTAGCCTTTGCCTTAGGCTTCTCAGCCTTTTATATGCAAAAGCCTCTGATGCAGCTTGGGAGGGGCGGGGCCTCGGGGAGTCTGCAGGGCAGGGCAGAGCAAATAGCTATGGCCGCTTCTCAGCCCTGCGCTAAGAGACACTGGGTCTCTGTGTCCCACGGTAATTGCTGCAAGCAATGCTGAGAGAAACCCGCTTTGGATTTCCTTCCAGTGCCAGTCAGTCCCCCTTCTCCGGGTGTGCGTCTGGGTCCTCAGAAACTTGCCTGGAACTGGAGTTCAGAGCCGCCAGGAGCTTGGTTTTGAAAAAGAACCGCGTCCTCTGGCACCAGCCCTCTCCTCGAGCCCCCGTGCACGCCTCTGTACCTCTGTACTTTGCTTCCGCCACTCCTCTGAGTCTCAGTTTCTTTCTAGAATTTTCACTCAGCCAGCCTTCCTGTGGGTGTGAGTGGTGTCTGTGTTTTCTTTTCGTGGTTATTCTGAAATAGTTGTGCACGGCTGCATTTACGGTGTTTACCTTATGCCGCCATCTTGCTGTCAAGGCAGATTTTCGGGCTTTGCCCCAAACTCACTCAATCAGAAACTCTGGGGCTGGGCTCCAGCCATCTGTTTCAACAAGCCCTCCAGGATATTCTGGGGCACACTGACAATTCAGAACTACTGACACAGTGATTTGCATCATGTATGGTCTGTGCTTAGTGCATAGTAGCAACTCAGGAAACACAGGTTGAGCCAACTGGCCAGGTCTGAATCCTGCCCCTCCACCAACTAGCTAAGCAGCCTTGGACAAGTCACAAGCTCTGTTTCCGTTTCCTGTCTTTAAACAGGGAATGATAGCAGTGCCTGCTTCGTTACCGTGTTTGGAGGGTTAAGTGAGATTATAGAGATAAAGCACTGAAGAGAGTAAGCAGCAGATAGCGAGCACTCAGTAAATGGCACATGCTGTTTCATTGCTGTTGTCACTGGCAAATGCATGAATCAACCTGCATGTTTAACGTGGGAAACAGTGTGGATTGCCTTGAAAACATTCAAGCTTGTCTTAAACGGCAGGAGCTCCAGTTGCCTTTTTAATGCAGCTCCATCCAAGAAATAGTTGCTGAGCACCTAGTATTTGCCAGTGACCTTACGATTCTGTGATGCCAGGATGAATAAGACACTGTTCCAGGAGACAAATGCAACTGCACGGTGGGGAGGGGAGGGGCGGGCACGTGTCACAGCGCCCCCGGTGCATGGGTGGGAAAGCGTGGCGTCTGGAGCAGGTGTGTGCACACACAGATTCGACTTCACCTTTGTCTTTTTAATTAAAAGCACATATGGGCATTAGGGATGGAATTTATCCTGTTCTCCTGACTCCTTTATCAATTTTAAGAATGAGCTCAATGCCTGTGCGATACCATTACTTAGCATTCATCCAGGCACCAAGCTTAATCCACAAACAAAAGTCATCTTTGCGCCCCCAATTGCTCCCATCTCATAAGATGTAAAATTCTTACAAACAAAATATGTGACCAGAACAGACAGGCTTCAACTGGGTAGCAAATCCAGTAGCCAAGAGAAGGCTCGGTGAAGGCAGCTCTCGCTGTGGGCTTCTGGGAGTGGGGGGAGGCTTCCCAAAGGAGGTACAACCCAAGGACAAAGCTCCTTCCTTGGGGGCTCCTACTGGCCAGATGCAAGAGACAAGTTGGTGAATACTGCAAATGTGGCCTTGTCCTGGTGTGGACTCCCTGATGCAAGGCCCCAAGCTGAGGGTTTAATATGCAAGCCCCCTGAGAGATCCATAACAAACCCACTACCACCAGCACCCTTTTACAGATGAACAGAGAGAGAGGCACAGAGAGGTTAAGAACTTGCCCAAGGTCACACAGCCAATGATGGGTGTTACTGGCATTCAAAAGTGGGGAGTGTCACTCATAAGTGTCACTCTTATGCTCTTAAACATTCCACCATATCACTAGAACAAATGAACTGGCAGCGGGATGAGAAGAGATTTTCTAGGTGGTGATTGTTTATTTGAAGGAAAAGGAGAAAAACATTAGAGGCCTCTTTCTCCAAGTGCATTTGGGTGAATACATTTCTCCCCCTACACTGCAAACCTCCCTCTGGAGTGTGGGTTTTGCTGTCACTTGGTTGAGAGTCATTCAATTGCCTCCCAGAGGACCAGCTGCCTTAAGTCCTCATGCCGGTGAGGGAACCCTTCTCTGAGCCACTTGCCCTCTGCAAACACACTGGGAAGATCTGTGCTGAAAGGCGAGTGTCCAATTACTTGTCTTTGCTGGTCTAATCTGAGTGGAGTCACAGGAGGCCGGGGAGGATCCCAGAGTGAAGCCCTTCCAAGACCGCAGGTCCAGGGGCTGTGTGTGTTGTATGCACATGCTTCTGTGTTTTCTAGTTGATGATAATCTTTTCAAATCCACTTACGCATAACTGGCTTACACAGCGCTGTGAGGCTCCTGCGAGCACCGTTTCAGTGCAAGAACTTGCCTCTGTGTTTACACAAAGCAATGGCCCCTCGTGACAGCATTTAACTTTGAACAGACTGACAACCATGCCCAGCTGCCACTGGAGTGGCAGGTATGTCCAGCTTTCAAGTGACAACCATCGGCCCTCGGGTTGAAATATTTTACATTACAAAGGCGAAACTCTCTTGCGGTCTGTGGCAACGGAAAGTCAGTCTCAAAGAATATCACTTTCACTTCTTAAATTATTTAGTAAATCGAGGCTGTGATTTTACATCACCAGAGTAGTATCGCTGGGCAGGAAATGTACTGCCTTCACTGTCACAGACTAAAGAGAACAGAAGTAACTGTGGATGGCGGGCTCCCCTGACCTGAGGTCAAATGACAGGGTGGTGGCTCTCATGCATGAGGGTCTTGAGATAATTCACAGTGAAGATGTCGGTAGACAAACAGAGTAATCACTTGGCACATACTGGCCAGGGCATGATGAATTCGAGAGAGGCTCCCGCAGAAAACATCCACTGCATGAAATCAATGTTGTTAATATGAATTCGATCAGTATTGCAGCTCTGTATTTCCTTGGTAATTGTGTTTATATTTTACAATCATATAAGTGCTATAAATTGGAAGCATAAGAAATCTGTACCTAGCAACACTTTTACCTTTTAAACATCAGAGTGTTTTTAAGTCCGTCATCCTGAAAGCCATGAGAATCATGTACATTTCATGCACTCTACACCACTCAGGTTTGAGAAACCCCAAAGCAGGGGGAGGAGCACAGAATCGGGAGGCCTGACAGAACTGAGTTTAAATCCTGGCTCTACCACGTAGCCACTGCAAGATCTTGGGCAACTCCCTATTAACCTTTCTCAGTTTCCTCATCTGAATGGGAGTCATAACATTGGCATCACAAGTCAGCTGTGAGGATTTAAAAAGATGTTTTGAGGAAAGTGCCAGGCATGTAGTAGGCATCTCTACTAATAAAAGGGTAATATGCTAATTAGACCGGATAGACTGGAGGTCCTTCCAGACAAAGCTATGGTGGCAGGGGCTGAGGCAGAGGCAGTTAGGAGCAATCAGGCTGGCAGGGGAGATCAATTAGGGGCGATCAAGCTGGCAGGGGTGCAGTTAGGAGCATCAGGCAGGCAGAGAGGCTAGGGGTGATCAAGCAGGCAGGCAGAGTGGTTAGGGGTGATCAGCCAGGCAAGTAGGTGTGCAATTAGGAGCCAACAGTCTCAGATTGCAAGAGGGATGCCCCAGATTGGAGAGAGTACGGGCCAGGCTGAAGGGCTCCCCGTGCATGAACTTCATGTGATTACACTACAAAGACTAAACTCCCTTGCAGTCAGTGGCAATGCAAAGTCAGACTCCTAGAATATCACTTTCACTTCTTCAATTACTTCAATTTAAGTGAACTTCCTGCCATTTTCTCTAATTTTACCCCCGGGGTGCATGCCGCCCTATTGTTCCTCTATTTTCACAAGTGGAGAACAGGCCAGAGAGAGCAGCCATGTCCAGTGTCAGTGACCACCTTGCTGAGCCATGTCCATCTTACTCTTTCTGGTTCATCTGGAACAGGGGCAGCCAAACCCTGGTGGCCATCAGGAAGGCAGAGAGGTGGAGGGAGACGGAGCACATAGAGCTGCCACCTGTCTCCCCAGGAAGGGGAAAGCCAGGCACTCGTGTGAGGGCAGTCAGCAGACCTGGCAGCAACTCGGGGCAGCCTCTGCAGCCTGGGATGTGACAGAGGAGCAGCTGCCTCCAAGGGGCCCCTGCAGGCACACTTGGCTGCTTTCCTCTGGGTTCCACCCAGGCTCCAGCCCAGCTGAAGACGCGGCCATATGGCAGCAGGCTCCTCTTTGGGAAGCAAAGAGAGGTCGGTCTTCCCAAGACCTAAGGGAGCAAAGTCACAGAGAAGAGGCTGGCAGTGTCCCTGGGCCCCAGAACCATCCTATAGCCTCCAGGTATCACCAGCACACGACTCAGAAGTCACTACCCGCCCCTCGCCCTCTGCCCTCAACCTCTGCCTCCGGTGGCATTTAGCCTCATAAAATCAGAGACAGTCACTCATCACACGTGTATTGGTCAGCCACTATGGCCGAGTAGACATGCTTATACTCTAGACCAGCAGTCGCCAACCTTTGGAACCTCACGGACCACCAGTGGTCCACGGACCACCGGTTGGCGACCACTGCTCTAGACAAGCAGTTAAAACCTGCAGGGCTCCTAAGTTTTAGACTGAAAGCTAACAGACCCTAGAATGTGGCAGGGTTTCGACATAAGCTATCTCAACGAATCTTCTCAGAAATCCCCAACAGCAGGAGCCGTTCTGTTCCACAGGTGAGCAAACAGCTCAGAGAGGGTAGGTAAGCAGAGGGCTGATGAAGACAGAGCTCCGTCCTTGGACTGTGAATCCCAAGCTCACATCCGTCCCACCACACCACACTGCCTTTTGAACTCAAGAGGGAAAGAGAGACTGATGTTTTATTGCACACCTATTAGGTGCCAGGAATAGGCATTTTCCTAGATGTCGCCCTTTTGTCTTCATAATAAGCCTACAATGCAACTGCATGAAAAATACATAAGTGCGGGGATGGAATTCTAATAAGGGAAGATTTCAATAAAAATTCAATATTAAAATAACTCAACAAGAATAACTAGCATTTAAAGAGTTCTTAGTATATGCCAGGCATTTCTCTAAGCATTTAACCAAACCAACACCTTCACAGCAACTCAATGAGCATAAACTTTTCTTATCTCCATATCACAGATGAGGAAACCAAGGCAACGAGAGGTTAATTCAAGGCCATTGTCATTCAGAGGGTAGCAGATCTGGAGTCTTTTGTGGCAATTACTTTATTTTTCTGAGCCCTGGTTTAGAAAAATGGGAAATGAAAATTCCACCTACAGCCTAGGTAGTTCTGAGGAATAAAGGGAATGAACATACATACGCTTTCTTACCTTTAAGTGCAGGATGCCAGTAAGGTCTTTTAAAAAGAAACTGATGCCTATTGTGACATTATTTCTTTAGACAGCAAAAGGCTAAAGCAGAACATGCAAAGATTTATTCACATAATCCACAAGCATTTATTGAGCACCTGCTATGTGCCTCACTGTTTTAAACATTGGGCTGCAACAGTGAACAGGGCAAAGCTCTGACCTTGTGAATCTTCCACTCTAGCAAGGGAGACACCAAGCAAACATATAGCAAATAAAAATGCAAATGGACATTAGCTAGTGATTAAATAAGAAGAAAGGTAAATCCAGCTACGGGAACAGAAGACGATGGTCAAACGATTTTTGGTCAGAGACCTGAATGAAGGGAGAGATGCAGCCATGTGGATAGGGCAAGAGTGGTGCAGGCAGGGAGCCTGAAAGGGGCGGGGGAGGGGGGGTCGCTGCTCAGTGTGTTTAAAGAGAAACTGGGAAGCCTGTGTGTCTGAAGCAGAGTGAATGATAGAGAGTGACAGCCTAGTGTAGCAGTCATCACAGACTAAACCAGGGGCAGCTATAGGTAATACGCAAAAATGGGCACAGTGGGTGGCAACTCATGCCATTTGCTCATTGGTCTTCTCTGTGTTAGATTCCAGACAACCACCACAAACTTTGTGTTCAATCTTTCCCTCCAAACCAATCTGATGGGGCCTTACATGCTATAATGGGCATATGGCTGCAAAAACATTCATTTAATTCATTCATTCCCCAGACATTCACTGAGCACCTGGTGTAAGCCAAGGCCCTTGTGGGTGGCGGGGATACATTGTAAATAAAATATATATACTGGTTTCTGCTCCAACTGGGGCATCTCTAGTGAGGGAGACAGGAAGTAAACCGAGTCATGATGCCCCTTGCTGCCAGTCAGGCACTGCTCAAGAGGTGAGGAGAGGCACCTGCGAAGCTGGGCAAGGAGAGCCCCCCTCTGCCTCCAGGCTCCTACGCGCCTTCCTCCTGTGCAGTAGGCCCAGGCCGTCTGTCAGTGCTGCTGATTCACATCACAGCTGGTAATGGGCAAATGAATCATCGCAAACCACAGAGAATCCCCAACCTCATTTGAGTCAATAGTTGCAATCGTTTCCCTCTACAAGCCTTTCACTAGCTACACTGACCCAGCAAAATTGATTATGGCACCGTAGCTCCCACTACTTGTTGCTCCCACCACCTTGCCCACTCTCTGACAAGGGCTGAGATGGTACATGGGCACGACTGGAGGCACAAGAAGGTAGGCAGGCTACCTTTTACGTGGGGACATGATGGTAAACCAGCAGCTCTTTAAGAGGCTAGCACTCCAGCAGAGGAAACAAGGCCAATGTGCCATCTCAGTGAGGTGTGGGAATGATTACCAAATGGGGGAGCGTGTGTGCACTAGGAAACAGAAGAGGAGCCAGCCCATTGTTTGGGGTGATGTGGGGGAAGGAACAGGACTCCAGGGAAGCCTTCCCCGAGGAAATTATGCATTTAGAGCTGAAGAGCCAATAGGAGGCATGGGGGGGGCGAGAAGAGGGGGCTGTAGGGAAGTGGGGAAGGAAGTACACATGGAAAAGGTGGAAAAGATGAAGAGGGGAGCCAGCACAGTAGATCGTAGGAGTCAGAGCAGCTCAGGATGGCTGAAGTGTAGCTTCTGAAGATGGATGAGACGGGGATCAGAACGGCAAATTGTGATGGATGCTGCAGAGCTTGCCGAAGGAATCCTATCCTTTAGGAATGGGGGGTGGGGGAGACAGGGACACTGAGAGTCTTTAAGCAGAGAAGAGGCACCCATGATTTCACCTTTTGTGAATCACGGTGGCTGCAGGGT